>RJWJ010020427.1:0-29087 GCA_004363605.1 Indri indri | reverse complement strand
TTTTTTTTCTCTGATGAGGATCGTTTTAAGGAATTTTAAAAATCATTAATGAAAACTATTTTCCTTTCCCTTAACTTCAGGAGCTGAAATACTTTTTCTGGCCAACTAAACTAAATGGGATTGAATTTAGAATTTTCCCCTGTCTGTACCATAGTCATGTAAGTTTTTAACAACACACCCTGTGTTTAATTGCAGCAAACACAGTTACCAAAGGCTTAACACACAGGCAGAGGTGAGGGTAAATTAATCACCTCTCACGCAGGAGGGAAAACACATTAGTGTTCTGTGCTGAGTGTTGGAAATGGGGCCCCTGGGCATGGGGAGTTTTCCAGAGGGGAGGCCTCGGATGCTGTGAAGTGCCTACACCAGCACTTTGTGGCCCCTCCTTCCCCTGGCTCTACCCGCCCAGAACACTTGGGGAAGCACTTTGCCGTATAGAGAAGCCATGGACGGTGAGATTTCAGGATGCTTTATGGGGCGATTACACAGGACTCACTCATCAGTATCTTCTGGATAAACATGAGACATGGGGATACATTTGCTCAGTTCAACATGCATTGATTAAACACCTATTATATTTCAGGACACTATATTAGGTCCCGGGATGTAAGAGAGAGAATGTTAAATCTGATATCCAAGACCTGGATGTAATAACTGAATCTGAGGGCCAGGTGCGGTGGCTCACGCCTATAATCCTAGCACTCTGGGAGGCCGAGGCGGGAGGATCACTTGAGGTCAGGAGTTTCAGACCAGCCTGAGCAAGAGTGAGACCCCATCTCTACTAAAAACAGAAAAATTAGCCAGGTGTGGTGGAAGGTGCCTGTAGTCCCAGCTACTCGAGAGGCTGAGGCAGGAGGATTGCTTGGGCCGAGGAGTTTTGGGTTGCCCTGAGCTAGGCTGACACTATGGCACTCTAGCCCGGGTGACAGAGTGAGACTCTGTCTCAAAAAAAAAAGAAAAAAACTGAATCTGAAAATTGCCTTTGCCCAGGCTTGCAATATCTGCCCCACCCCAACCTGGCCTGTCAATTACCAGCTGGTGTCCAGTGAGTCAACAGAAGCCAGGGCACAGTGGTTAGCGGGTGTGCATACACGCACATTGTGCCCACTCTGCTCTAATGAAAGAAGTGGATAAATGGAACACAGAGCACAAGATTAAAGCCATGGTGGTTTCTACAAGCCGTCTTTCTCACTGAACTGGGAGCTCCTGGGCGTGAGAGGACAGTCCTACTCTCTGTGCCTGCTTGGCATCCTACAGTCCAGGTCTCTGCATCTTAGCACTTGCGGGTCCCTTGTCTGGGTGACCTCCTTGCTTTTTCCTTTGCTGCTCAGCTTTATAATTCCGCTCGGGCACTGTCGCCTCCTTCGGGAAATCTACTCTGATCTTCAGGCTGGAACGTGTGCCTTCTTCTGTGTTCTCATCCCACACATTATAGCCACGCGACTTGTTCACAGCTCGATTTCCCTGTCTAGATGATGCACTCCCTGAGAGCAGGGAGTGTGTCTTCTTTACCGGGTTGGGCGATGCCCCTAACCAGTGGGCAGCACAAGTAGATGCCTGGTGAATCATTACTGAATGAATAAAAGGTGTTCCTTTCTGGTGCTCCTTTTCCCCAGCTTTTAAATCCCCCTTCCTCTTTTCTCCCTCTCTTTTCCTCATTAAAATCCACCTAAAATTACCCTTTGTTGTGAAATTTGAATTTGATACAGTATCTTGGGGCTCTAGTCATTTGGGAAGGCGGAGGCCTTGTTTGTTTCACAGGCTTGCTTCGTTCCATGAAATACTCTTTGTCCAGATGGATTTTAACAGCGTCCTTATCACCAGCCGATTCCTGCTCTGGAGGCTCCTCAAGTCGTGCAATTATTTCACAGCATTTTTCTAATCAATCTGGGACCCACGAGGGCTCATAAATGACACTTGTCTTTGTGTTGCTACTTTCCATGAGTTTTCAGAATTAAGCTCCTCCCGGAGCTCCAGGCCCTCGTTGGGGAGAGATTACCTTCCATTCAGTGAGAGAATAAAGGTTAATTGGCAAGTGGGCCTTATGGATTAAGAAGATACTTGCAGTGAGAAAGGAAACAGAATCCACAATACAGGCAGCACATTTCTGGATTTATGAACTCCAGCACTCGTGAGCCTCAGAGAAAAATAGTGATGTTGGCAGTCCTTAAAACGAAGGGGTGAAGGAGGAATCGTGTGCCTGCTACGTCCTTCACTGAGCAACAAGCTTACAGACACTGTTGTATCTGGTTCTGTTGGCCAGCCTCCAAGATGGCCCCAGTGACTCTGTCTTCCTGGTATTTATGACCTTCTATAATCCACTTCCATATGGAATAGGCCGACCTGTAAAACCAGGAGGAGATTTCAGAAATTATGTGGTGTGACTTCTGAGGCTGGGCTGTAAGAGATATCAGGGCTTCCCTCTTGCTTTTCCTTGGATAACTCACTCCGAGGGATCCAGCTGCCATGTTGTGAGGATGTTCAAGCAGCCCTGTGCCCAGGTGCACGTGGCAAGAAAGTGAGGTCTCCTGCCAGCACGCAGGACTCACACAAAGTACATGATCCAGCTGGAAGTGGATCCTCCAGCCTCAGTTAAGCCTTTGGATGATGCCTGCAGCCCCAGTTGACAGCTTGACTACAACCTTGAGACAGACCATGAGCCAGAGATACCAAATTCCTTCCCCGACAGAATGGATGAGATAATAAATGCTTACTATTTTGGACTTCTAAGTTTGGGGGTAATCTATTATGCACCAACAGATAACTAATATATTAGTCAACCCAGTGTGGCAGATATGGTTATCTTCATTTTAAGAAAGGGAAATGTGGCCAGGCACAGTAGCTCATGCCTGTAATCCTAGCACTCTGGGAGGCCGAGGCAGGAGGATTGCTTGAGCTCAGGAGTTCAAGATCGGCCTGAGCAAGAGTGAGACCCCGTCTCTACCATAAATAGAAAGAAATTGGTCAAACAACTAAAAATAGAAAAAAATTAGCCAGGCACGGTGGCGCATGCCTGTAGTCCGAGCTACTTGGGAGGCTGAGGCAGGAGGATCGTTTGAGCCCAGGAGTTTGAGGTTGCTGTGAGCTAGGCTGACGCCACGGCACTCTAGCCCAGGCAACAAAAGTGAGACTCTGTCTCAATTTTTTTTATAAAAAAAAAAAGAAAGAAAGAAAGGGAAATGTGCGGTTCACATCTTATATTCTTTATACCCAATACCACTGTGTGTTGCCCCTTTAGCAAACTAACCATTTAAAATAAGGTCAGAAAGTGAAGAGAAGATGAGGATATGTGGAAAAGAAAAGTGATATGGCTGGCTGAGGACGTCACAAATTCCATTTCACTTCATCATCACAACAATACTTTCCCTGCACCCATTTTACAGATGAGTAAACTAATGCTCAGAGAAGTTAAGTAATTTGCCTGTATGTGAAACAGCTGGTAGAAATGCAGTGGCTATCGTACATTCAACCCATAAGAGAGTCAAGGCACTGGATACTCTCTATATATTATCTTATTGAATCCATACAATATTGAGAGGTAAGTACTATCATATTCATTTTATTTCAAAGAAACTGTGGCTCAGAAGGGTGAAGTAATTTGTACCAAGTTACACAACAACAAATATCAAACCTGTGGTTGATACAACTTCAGAGCATTTCCTTTTTCTTTGATATAAGAATTTCCCTGCTCCTTTAGGGATAGATTATCACCCCCTGGAGTAGATCATAGCTGCTCTTGCCACAGGAGGGAAAACTTGGTAACCATGTGAGGTGATGGATATGTAACCACTTTACCATCTATATGTGTCTTATAACATCATGTTTTATATTGTAAATATACACAATAAAACTTATTTTTTAAAAAAAAGCACAACAAAGATAAAGACCAACCTGACTCAGAATATTTAGCACCTTTATTGACCTCGCCAATCACTCATTCAACAAAAACGTATCAGTGTGTATACTAAGTACGTCCTCAGGGCTGTAGATAGGTTAAGAAGGGACGCAAAATCTTCGACACTCCTCCCTTAAAGAGATGGGGGTCTCTGTCCACACCCTTCCAGGTGGGCTCTGTGGCTTCTTGACCAATAAAGTACAGAAATGATACTTTCCCGGTTTCTAGGGCTAGACATTAAAAGACTGGCAGAGTCCACTTCCCAGCTCTTGGAATGAGTGATCTGGAAGGAGCCAGCTGCCAGGTAAGACGTTCAATTGCCCTGAGACTGCCGTGCAGTGGTGAAGCCCAAACCAGCTGTGTGGGGAGGATGTGTAGAGAGAAAGCCCTGGTGGCCAGACCCCAGCTACTCCATCAATCCCAGCCCAAGCTCCAGAGGTGTGCATAAAGGTGCCCCACTGGACATTCCAGTCCCAGGAGACATCGCAGGTAGCCTCAGACATGTCACTCAGTGTGTGAGCACAAGGAAATGATGGCTGTGCTACACCATTGCATGTAAGGTAGTTTATTATGCAGCAAAACATGGCTGGAACAATAATGAACAAGAGAGCTCCAGGCCCTTCCTTTCTGTCATAAAAGACATTAAATTAACAAACATCATAGACACAAACTATGAACAGGTTGTGTCTAACTCAAGGGAGCTGAATGTGAAACGTGTGTATGCGAATTTCTGAAAATCTTCTGCCCCAATCCCTTCCTGGTTCAGTCCACCCTCCGTAACCACAGCAACCAACATCCCATGATGACAGCAAGAGCATTATCAAAACCAACAAAAGAGGTTCAACCTTAAAAATATATCCTTTGCTTTCATTTCAGGGGTCTTTGTCCCTAGTGGTCTAATATTTTTTTCTTCTTCTTCTTATGAGCTCTTAGGATTCTCAGACCAGCAGTCTACAAGTCCTGGAAAGTTTCAGATGGGCACAGATGTTACCCAAAATGTTGACTTCGGTATCAGTACATCAACAGAACACCAAAATTACATAAGGCCCTTAAGTCAGCTAAAATAAATGTGAAAAAAATAAAGTTTTCTAAGAAAACAGAGATACTGGTTGGCCTTCTTTAATAGTGACTATCTGAGAAAAAAAAAAAAGAAGAAGAAAAATGTAACCAAAAAAGTGTTCATGCTGATTCCTTATTGCTTGGTCAAGGTAGTCCAGGTTAGCTCCAAAATTATTATTGGATCCTGTTTAAACATGTTCCCCTACACCAGTGACTCTCAAGCTTGACTGCAAATTGGCATAACCTTAGCAGTTTTTCAATAAAAAAGTTTAATTTAAAAAAAAAAAACTAGAAAACAAAATGAAACAAAATCTTGACTAAAGATGACCCTGCCACCCAAATTAAATCTGGACAGAGGTCGGCCACTCAATAGGAAATAAAATACCACCAACATCAGTTCAGCCAACATCTTTGGATAGATTTTTTTCCAATCTTTTTTTAAAAATGACCAAAAAAAAATATAGCCCTGACAGGTTCCTTTGAATAGCAGCATAATTCACATCCACGTGGTGATAATTAGAAGGAAAAGTTCAAGAATGTCCCCAAGGCCACAGTTCACACACCGTAAGACATGCCAGAATGTGATAATCATCTCAGAATTAGCACTAATTCTTCATAGTTTCTAAGCACATCAAATATTAAAATACAATTAAGCACCGTGTAAGTACCTAAAAGTTTTAGAATTAACTTTCCTTTTAACTGGGTCAAGGGACCCACTAACAGAGGAAAGTTAAACGTTGGTCATGAAAGGTCCTTCTGAAATTGGGGACAGAGGTGAGTGACAATCTATCAGCATGGAAAGATTTTGAAACCAGATAGTCCTGGATTGTAAATCTCTACTCTCCTCTGGGCAAGTCCGTTCGATGAATCTCATCCATAAAATAGACATAATAATAATGATCTCCAACAATGAGCTGTTGTGAGCATAAAAAGCAGTTAATAAGCAGAAAGCATCTGGCACACAGTAGGTCATCAATGAATGTTAGTCTCCTTCCTGCCGAGAAATAGCACAGAAAGGCTTTTTGTGGTGATGGATGTGTTTTATGAGAACATAAACTCTGGGATTGCACTCCTCATTTAATTAGGAAAAAAAGTAATATGTTCCTGTGGCAGATATTCAAGTCTATGACATGAAATATTATGATGGCATTTTGGTCCTCTCCTCTTGAAAAGGAATGAAGGAAAATGTGCCACTTAGAAAAATTAAGAGACTATAAATCCTTCCAAATTCTGGCACCGCCATACAATTGGCCAGTAGGAAGGTTCTTAAATTAATGTCCTCTTAACAAATTAAATGGTTGACTGATGATGCAGATATCTTTGTGACAGATTATTTACAGGGTAAATAGTCATAGAAAGGACTTCTACTTTTCTTGTCCCAAAATTTTATTGGAAACACTGCAACAGAAGCAATAGCACTCCCATTCTATGGGAGCTGAATTGCTGTCTCTCCACCCTAAATTAGTAAAGAAAAACGAAAGAAAAGGGAGATGTCATCTACAAACCATTTTCAGCTCCTTACAGCTTTATACTGCAAGAAACATAATACAGCAGCAGGACAGAAATGGCTTAATACAATATCCATTTTCCCCTTCTTCCTCACCAACAGAGCCACAGCTTTGTTCAGATCAGCCATCTGCCTGGTTTAAAACATTTCCCAGCCTCGCTTGAGAATGGGTTGACCATGTGATACAGTCTAGCCAATAAGAAGTCAGCAGAAGTTAGTGGGTGGGTGTGTTAGTTCTCAATTGCTGCATAACAAATTATCCTCAAAACTTAGCAGCTTGAAACAACAGACATTTATTATCTTACAATTTCTGTGAGTCAGGTATCTGGGAGAGGAGGGAAGAGAAGGCTGAGATCATTCTGCTCCATGTACATTGATTCGTACCAGCCCAAAGGGCCAACAACCACCCAAGCGGACCTTTTTTCCAGGCAATGGCAGGACTGCAAGAGGACAAAGAGAGACAGGTGAGCCCCCCAAGGCCGAGAGTTGGAACCAGTATGTTACTTCTTCCCCATGCCATTGGCCACCACGAGTCACATGGCCAAGCCTGAAACCAAGGAATAGAGCATAAACTCCACACCTGGTGAGATCATAGCAAGGTATGTTTGGAGGGGGGTTAAAAAGTGGCAGCCAACAACACAATCTACCATACACCCCAAACTCATGAATATAGAGATCCAGGGGTGGGGTTGAAAGTTCCAAATCTATAATCCCAGGGTCGGTTCCTCTGACAACCAGCCCCCATCCAGAAGCTATCTAGGGGTTCCCAGCCACCAGTCATCTCATTAACATGCAAAAAGGCACCCTTATGACTCTGGACATTCCAAAAGTCTTAGAGCTCTCGTGTTAGGAATGAGGGGCTAAGACCAAATGTTGCAACAAAAGATGCTCCCCTTGCCTGAATCACTCAGGAAGTTACACGGGCTTTAGAAGCTCTGTCCCAGAAACGAGGGACAGACACCAAAAATATACTTCTCATTATGTCATAAATGATTGCATGTTTTAACCTGTAACAGTTCGTTGAGGCTGGTACCTAGGGGGAGAAAGGGACTTGGTGAAGAGTGAGCTTTGGGAGAGCAGAGGATGTTGTCAGGGAATCTGGACTTTATCCAGGGGCCCCTGAGAAGCCAGCTTGGCTGAGACATTCACAGCTGCACTTTAAAGAGCTGGCCATGCCCATCATTTATAGGGAGGTGAAGGGAAGTGTGGCTGGAGGCCCCTACAGTGACCCAGCGGAGTAGGGTACCGCTTGGGACACAGGCTGGAAACCCCAGAAGCAGGGCAGGGACAACAGTTTCTGCATATGGTGGGTTCTGTTACAAGTTTATTGTTCGCACTTTTGACACCCTTGACACACTTCTGCTTTCACCAGAAGAAAAGCCTGCCTGGTCCAGAGAGAGAGAGAGAGAGAGAGACAGAGAGAGCGCACAGGACCAGCACTGCCCCTCCTGGGAGAAAATAAAAGCTGATGCAGCCAATTGCTCTTTCCTGAGCCTCCCTCATTAGGGAAAGGGATGGTCAGCATCTCTCCTCTGCAGCCTCGGTGCCCAGGGGAGAACGAGAGGACGCCTGCCTGCCTGCCCGCACATCAGAGGGAAGGGCTTCCCCGAGTCCTGCAGGCTTTAATCGGACCCCTCTAATCCTCCATACCCACCCGCAGGCCTGGGCCAAGGGTGCCCATCCTGCCTGGCCCCAGCCTCAGCATCTCAGCTGTTTCCTTCTCCCCCCGACAGCATACTGCATGGGAAGACGGCGGGAGGAAATTGGGGTGGGGAAAAGTAGCAAGAAATATGGTGGGAGCATGAGACGGAGCATCTGAGTTCTGAACCCAGACCAGCCACTGATTGCTGAGTGACATTGGGCAGGTGACCCTCTGTTTGCTTGTTTATAAACTCAGAATAATAATAATACTGACCTTCGGGATTGTTGTGCAGACTATGGAAGTTATTCTCGCAAAGTGCTTGGGGTGGGCCTGCCACTAAGTAAATGCTCCATAAATGGAGAGAGAGGGTGGGAGAGGGGTCGGGGGAGAAGGAAGAAGAGAGAGAGAGAGAGAGCTTACACTGGAATGGTATGTATTGCATTTGAGAAAAAGCATTTGCTTCTTCCAACATATTGAATGATCACATTTTGATTTGATTCAATGAGTACTTTATCAAGTGTCTACTCAGTCTACGTTTGTTATTTAATTTAGCCTCCTAAACAACACGCATGGGGTAAGTTTTATTATTTCTATCTTATCACATGAGCAAACTGGGAGTCAGATTGGTAAGGCACCCAGAACCCCACAGCTCAGTAAGAGTTGGACAGGGAGTTAGATGCAGATCTGTGCCATCCAGAGCTCGGTTTGAGTCCACATCTTCCGGGCACCGCGATGGTTATAATCCCTCAGCACACGAACAGGGATGTACTCTAGCTGCCATCTCCTCGCCAGCATCCGAAACACTGACTGCCCTGTGTTTGCTATGTGCCCTGCATCCTCTCCCAAACCCCATGCATGGAACACGAGCCTCCTCTGGAAAGCAGGATACTACGATTTTTCCGTCTTGAATCTCCTGAGGTCTGATACAGGGTAGGGAATAAATCAACATTACTGACTTGAGTTGAAACAATTTCTTCTGGGCGAGAGCAGCACCAACAACCGCAGCCATCCATCAAGTCAGAAGATATTTACCAAGTGCCGATTACGTGCCTGGCCCTGGACCAGAGACAGAGCAGCACGGGGAAGACAAAACAGACATGACGAGCTTAGTGGTGTGGTTAAGGGGGAAGGGGAGCCTGCTGGGTAGTGTTTGCCAATTTCCATGGTGTAAATATTCCTCTCGTGAGCATTTCAAGCTACCCAGCACCAAAATGAAGCTGGAAAGAGATGCTGGCTCCAGCACACCCCTGATGTGTTGGGGAGATGGACAATACACAAGTAAGCGAGAAACGTAAACGAGATTAAATAATAAGCAATTGGTTCTTGAAGGAAATAAAGAGGTTGCCATGACAGAGAGAGATAGGGAAGCCACATTTAAGCTAAGAAGGATGCATACGACTCTTCACTTTTCAAAGAGGATTTTTTGGTCCAAATTAAGCTCTGGTATTTATCACGGAGACTTATTGGAGCTGACAAATCCCTCCTCCACCCTCTCTACCCGCCAGGAGGGGGGCTGTCATTGAGGACCTGCTACCTGTGGGTCTGTCTCCTGGAGAAGAGACGGTCCTTCCCGCACAGGACTTGGCAGCTGAGGAAGGTTAAACTGATTATCCCTCCTGCCCTCCCCCGCCGCTTGCCCGATAACGTCTTCCTCCCTGATGGCTGCTGTCGTGGGGCTAGCAGTGAATCAAATCAATAGTGTCACCTGTTAGGATGATGCCAAACCCTAGAGGAGATGGTTTTTCTTCCTCTACTTTTAACAGGTACTAGGTAGCCATTGGGTCCCAGAGAGACTCCTTGTATTATTTCATTTTATTTATTTACTAGCATTGGGAAGTGTCTCCCGTTGGCCTTATTCTGTTCAGATTAATCCAAAATGAAGACTCAGAGAAACAATGAAAACTTTTTAATTCTTTTTATTCCGCCGTGAGAGTCAAAGGCATTAGTGGTCGTTCCCGTGGACACACAGCATCAGATTTTCTAGGTTTTCATACTCTCACCCTCTGCTTGGTGTATAATGATGAATGATCCTTTAACTTCTGCATGCCTTTGTCTTCCTCTTCTGTAAAATGGGTATAATAAAATCTACCTCATAGGGTCGTTGTAAAGATTAAATGAGTTAATGCATGCAAAGTCCTCAAAAGAATGCTGGAGATATCTGGCATTATTATTACTTCCCATTCTTGTATTTGATTTCTGGAATACCTACTATATGATCCTGCTTTAAATGGATATGTTGCTCATCATGGATTTTTTGCATTAATTTTGATGTGTTAAAATATTGCATTGAGATATTATTTATCTTGATTGCTGAGTTTGAGGGCACCCCCCCTTAAATTCTGCACCCACTTCACTCGCCTCACCCTAAGCTCAGCCCCAGTGGGTGCACAATAAATGCAGGGGTCCACTCTTGGCGCCCCGGCATCCCCCCTCCCTGCCCACGGCCTGCGGTCAGCTCCCTTCAAAGTCCCTTCCCCAGGTCCTCAGAGCGCAGGGTGCCCTGGGCGTATTCTCCGTTCTTTCCAGACAAGCCTCTCATTCAGTGCAGTAACTGTGGCTCCAGTATACCGACCCCAAGGTCAATTTTGTGTGATAGGAGAGTCGCTGGCTGATTGCAGGGGAAGAGACAGAAGGCTGTAGCTGACACAAGCAGGCGAGACTGGCTGGTGGCAAAGAGAACGAGGAAGAAGGGACAGTTTCTGGAAACATTTCTGGGTCAGCTACGCAGGACTTGAGGCCACTTAGATCTGAGGAGTGAGGCGGAGGGAGGAGCGGAAGGGGACTCGGAGGCTGGCGGTCCAGGTACGAGGGAGGGATGGTCCCGTTCGTGGAGGGGAGGGGACGGATGCCTGACAGGCGAGAGGGGGCATCCCGCTGCGCCCTGGTCGGGCTGCCCTGGCCCTGCCTGGGGCTCTGCTGTCTACCCCTGCCGCTCTGCCAAGCACAGTTCACTCCACTCGGGGGAAAGATCACAGGCTGTGAAGTCACCCCGACCTGGGTGTCGAGATGCAATTCTAATAATCACACTGAGTTCTAGTATGAAAATAGACTCGGCAGTGAAATTAGAGGGGGCAGAAAATGTTTGTCCTCGGTTCCCTGCTCCCAATTTGTTGCTAGGAGCTTGAAGATAAGGTGACTTTGGAGACATAATCCCTGCCTAACGGCTCTCCCTTGGTCTGAATGGCACGGCTGCTGCACGGCCCTCTCTGAACGCAGGTGTGTGCGGAAGGCACAGACATCTCCTTGCCCCTCTCGGGTCGCTATGTCTGAATGTTTGTGTCCCCCCCAGAATACACACATTGAAACCTAGTCTCCCACAGGATGGCATCAGAAGGTAGGGCCTCTGGGGGGTTATCAGGCCGTGACGGCTCTGCCCTTGCGAAGAGGATCAGTGCCCTTATCACACGGACCCCAGCAAGCCAGCTGGCTCCTTGCACCATGTGAGGGAACAGCTGGGAGCCGCCATCTATGAACCAGAGAGCGAGTCCTCATCAGACCTGAATCTCCCAGTGCCTTGAACTTGAACTTCCCAGCCTCCAGAACTGTGCACAATAAATTGCTGTTGTATATAAGCAACCTAGTTTGTGGTCTTTTTGGTGTAGCAGTCCGAATGGACCAAGACACAGGTATCAATGGCACGAGGCAGATGGTCGTAGCCCATTTGGAAACTTCTTAGAATAGAAAGAGATGATCACTGCCAACAGTGGGGGCTCCTTCATCCCTTGGTTTCTTGTCTGCTCCTCCATGGCGTGTAGCCTCCCTAAGACAGAGACTTGGTCAGTTCTCCCCATTGCTGTCCCCGTAGCCACCGCACAGCATGTACCACAGAGCAGAAGCCCAAATATTTTCTGAGCCAGTGTTGACTGAATCTTCTCAGCAATAAACAGAGAGTAACGGAACTAAACAAGGCTAGACCATGCAGGACCACAAAGGAATGGTTTGGTTTCTCCCTTAACATAGCCACTGTGTGCCTCCCCCCAGGCTCGTCATGAGGCTGTTGTGTAGGGAATGGAGGGAATGGTGGGAAATGATTGTAATTTAAAAATGTATAGTCTTTGGGCAAACCTTCCTCTCTGTGTGTGGTTTAGTCCAGATACTACTTTGATTCCCTGGGTGAGAGGGTCAACATGTAACCACTAAAACCTCCTACGATTCTACCAGCAAAATTGTCTGTCTTCATTTTTGAGACTCTAAGGTCTCGGGACCAGAGCCATAAGGCAGGATGGACTCTGGTGGCTGCAACCCTAGGCAGGCATCACGGGGGATTTTGCCCATCTTTAAACGGGATGAGCTGTCGAGGTGGGTACTTGTTTTAACATACGTGAATGCACAAGACCTGGTGTGAGCCTGCAAGAGCCATGAGGCTGCCCTGTTCACACTCCCATGTCCCAAGGGCCAGCATGCAGTGAGTGTCCCATGAATACTTAGGGAATGAATGCACTGTGGGCTGAATGGTGTTCCTCCAAAAAGATATGTCGGAGCCCTACCTCCCAAGACCTGCGAATGTGACCTCATTTGGAAATAGGGTCTTTGCAAATGTAATCGAGTTAAGATGAGGTCATTAAGGTAAGCCCTAGTCTGATATGACTGGTGTCCCAATTATAAGGGGAACTTTGGACACAGACACACACACAATGGTAACGTTGTGTGACAACAGGGCAGAGACTGGAGTGATACGTCTACAAGCCAAGGGATACCGAGGAGTGCCTGCAACACCAGGCATTAAGAGAAAGACACAGAACGGATTCTCCCTGAGAACCTTCAGAAACACCACGGCCCTGACAACCTCCTGTTTTGGGCTTCTGGCCTCCGGAGCTGAGAGAGAATACATTGCCGTTGCTGCAGGCCACCCAGTTTGCGGTAATTAGTTAGGGCAGCCCTAGGAAACGAATACGGCATGTTAGTCAGTATTACCTCATTGTTATGATGTGTGTGAGACACCCCTCTGCTGCCACCAGTGACCCACACAGATGCTAGAACACAAACATCCGGTTGTCTGACTCCCCTCCCGTCTCCCCCACCACCTTGAAACTTAAATTCCTGACACCAAAGCTAATTTTACCATTCAACCTGCATGAAGCTATTTTTATTCCAACCTCCAATCCCGGTTTTGTTGAGCTCCAATTAACAAGGTGGCTGAGCTCTTCCAGAAAGTCTCCTTAGAACTGCATAATTAGTCTCCTGTGTCTGCCTGAAGCCGGCACTCAACAGGGAAGGGGGCTCTAGGTCCAGACAATACTGTAGCCTGCTGTTCCTCCACGTCCAGCTGGGGACCACTTACGGCAACAGTGTCTGGGGTGCTGAGCACACCAGAGACCCCCATTTAGAAAGCTTGAACCAGTGTCTAAGGGGAGAATTCAGACAACTGCATTTTCAACAGATTCCCCAGGAGATTCTGGTGTGAGCTAAAGCACCACCTGGTGAACTGTTTATGCACACACTTTCCAAGGCTTGGGGCTCTGGGTTCCAGCCACGGCTGATGGGGCTAGGGAAAAGAGAATTCTCCCTATACCTATAGTTTTTCCCTTCTTCCCCCCGGTCCTGGAGTGCAACTGGGCTTGGCTGTTCTGGGATGCGTTTTGGAACTTACCAGCCCGGTGTACCCTGGGCAGTTGGAGGATGTTCAGGACGAGGTAGAGGTGGGGGTTACAGCCACCCAATAAGACTACCTTCTGGCTGATTCCTTGATCGGATTTCCCAGCATTTGTTTTCATTTTTGCTTCTGTTCTGGTATCACATCAATACAGCCAGTGTTTATCTGGGACAGGAGAAGCCATCCCGTAAATCCATTCACCTAGCAAATATTTAGGGAGGATTGAATACGTGCAAGGGGCTGGGCTGAATACTGTGGATATGGAGGGAACAAGTCAAGCCAAGCCCAAGTTCATGGTCCTTTGCTTTAGCAGGAAAGAGAGACAGAGAACGAGTCAATGCTGTGAGATGACATGGCTGGACTTCAGAGAGCGATCGGGGCTGGGGTGGGGGTGGAGAGTCGTGGAAGGGCCAGGTTACATAAGCTGGCCAGGAGGGTCTCTCTGAGAGGGTGACATACACCACAGACCTGAACGAATTGAGGGAGGGGGCCTCAGAAGTGTGTGCAAGGAAAGCATGCTCACAGGGGAGGGAGTGACTAACTACCAGGAGGGGGAAGGCTCCAGAAGTCTATACAAAGACTCAGCAAATTTTTAAAAGATGATAAGCGGTTTGTCTGGTATGCTGGGGGGACGTGCACTCAGACAGCAGGAACCCCTTCTGCAAAAGCACAGAAGCGAGAGCCAATGATGGGCTCAGGAACACGGTCACGAGGGTGCAAGAAAGTGAGCTGGAAGGCAGGTGTGTACAGTCCAGCCCAGGGCCTGGGTGCTGTGCTGAAGTGCTGGCTCTTTACTCTGCAGGCCCTGCATATCCAGGGAAGGATTTTAAGCAGCAGCCTGGTTTGGTGGCCCTGTGTTTGTAGAGAAACCCCTCTGGCAGTCGTGGACAGAATAGATTGGCAAAGACGAGCTGTGAGCACACAGGCAGCATTAAAACACGGTTTCACCAGGCATCAGAGCAGGGGGACCTCCGCCTTCACCTCCCTCCTGGGCTACGAGGTGTGGCGCTGCCCTGTCATTAACCAATCCCCTGCGGTCACTCATCGATGTTACCAATTGTCCTAGTCAGCTCGAGCTGCTGTAACAAAATGCCATAGACTGTGCGGCTTAAACAGCAAATATTGCATATAGTAGTAACATCATCAGGTGTCAGGCAGGTGGTGGGGGATGGGGGGAGGAGAGGATGGGTATATTCACACCTAATGGATATGGTGTGCACCATCTGGGGGATGGACACACTTGAAGCTCTGACTCGGGTGGGACAAAGGCAATATGTGTAACCTGAACATTTGTACCCCCAAAATATGCCGAAATAAAAAAAAAACAACAAACACTTATTTCTCACAGTGGTGAAGGCCAGGAAGTTCGAGCTCAGGGTGCCAGCAGAGTTGGCTTCTAGTGAGGGCTCTCTCCCTGGCTTGCAGACAGCTGCCTTCTTGCAGCATCCACACGTGATGGCGTAAAAGGAAGGCTCTGGTCTCTCTTCCTCTTCTTACGAAGACACTAATCCCCCCGGGGCTCCACCCTCAAGACCTCATCTAAACCTAATCCCCTTCCAAAGGCCCCACATCCTAACACCATCACACTGGGGGTCAGGGCTTCAGCACACGACTTTGGGGAGGACACAAACATTCAGTCCATATATTACCAGGACTCCTTAAAGTCCCAAGGCCTGAAAATCTGAAAATGGCTTATGACCTACCCGAGGAACTAGTTTTGGCACTGAGTGTCCTCTTATGTGTTTCCTGTTTGAAAATCAGAGCTGACAAGAACTTGTGCACAGAGGTGTTGGGAAGACAGCAAGGCTCGAGGGGGCCCTCTGCAGCCACACTGCAGCCTGTGGCTTCCGGCAAGTGACTTCACAGCTCTCAGTTCGTTTTCCTCATATGAGGATCAGGAGAATAGTCCCTGCATCGTAACATTGATGTGAAGGTCAAAATTAAGAGAGTCAGCCTATAAAACACCACTCAGCAGTGTCACAGTGACATAGTGTCAATAACCAGACCGTCCGTTCACCCCCCACCACCCCACCCTGGGCAGACGCCAATCATTCCAAATTAGAGGATGTGTTATGAAAACTGCACTCTAAGAGCCGAAGCGTGGAGTGTAATATTCACCATGTTGAAGGCTTGGGATTCACACAATTTTATGTTGAGCCTTGATGGTCAGAAAGGGTTCCCCACAGGGCAACGGCTCTTAACTGCGGATGATTTTGGCAACATCTGAACGTCTGGTGATGTCTGGAGGCATTTTTGGTTGTCACAGCTGAGAGGCGGTACTGGCATCCAGTAGGCAGATGCTATGGAAGCTGCTAAACATCCTACCATGCACAGAACAGCCCCACACAACAAAGAATTGTCCAGCCCAAAATGTCAACAGTGCCCAGATTGAGAAATTCTGATCTAGACACTGCTAGGTGTTAGTTAACTTAACACAAATTTTTGGATTGAGGTAGCCCTAGATTTAAATTCCAGTTATGCCACTTGTTAGCTTGTGGCCTTAGACAAATCGCTTAATATCTCTTTGATGGCACCTTCCCAGAGTATGTTGCTCTGGATTAAAAGGAGCAAGACATGAGCAAGACATGAGCACCTAGAATAATGACAGCCATGTGCTTCCCCAACAGCCATTTTCCTGCTGCCTTCCTGCAGGGATGTGATGATGGAGCAGCAGCAGCTATCTTGGTTCCATGTGGCAGAAGACAAAAAAATGTTGAGAGAAGCCAATGCAGAGCCCAGGCACTGTAGAACCAGCCCTGGGTCAAGCTCCTCTGGGATTTCTGCTATGCAAGAAATAATTTGTTATTACATAAGCCACTTTCAGTTGGCATCTCTTACTTAACATCCTCATTCATCCAAACTACTACCATAAAAGTTCAATAAACATTTGTGGATCAATGAATGGTCTTATATGTCTGCCACATAGTAGGTACTTTAACCAGTGGTTGAGATATACTAGCCAGGCAAGAAAGAACTTTTTGTTGCCTACCAACAGTCACCATCTGATGTTAGAGAAATTTCAGGATCCTTATGATGCAACAAACAAGCATAGGAAACAGGTTTAGGGTGACATGAAATGGCAAGGAGGAGGAGAGGTTTTCAGACTGTGGTTTTCCGTGGAAGGATTTGCTTCTCTACTCACATCTGACAAGCCGTGGTGATCATTCTATGTTTAACAAATAGCACTTTAGGGAATAGTCTGCTATCTGGGGAGGCAGGATTACAACCCTCTGTTTCCTTGTAATAGCTGTGATGAGGCAGCCCAACTGCCTGTTTAGGTGTCGATCTGTCATTCGAGGTCACGGAAGATGCCCTGTTTGGAGCTGCTTGTAAAGATGCTATCTGGCAGGGAGACCTCGAAGAAAATCCGTGATGGAGAAGTGTCAGGCAGTGGCGTGATGGCTTGTTTTTCTCCAGAGAGCTATTGTCACGGAGACCTTTGCTCTGCCCTGAACTATGATAACTTCATCAAGTCAGACTCGCTGGGGGAAGTGCTTCTTGCTTGGAGCAACCCATCTGAGAAGAGCTGGCAGGGTGTGGGGAAGGGGCCACAGGGGTTTGACTTTGCTTAAGGGAGAGGGACAGAGTCCCACAGAATAAGGGTTGTCTACAGCCCAGGCAACGATATACATGTCTATTACAATTACAACCTTCATTTGTCCAGGAGAACACTGACCAGGTGCCAGACACCAGGATACACACTTGTCAGAAACCCTCTGTGTTGGCTTCCTAGGGCTGCCATAACATAGAACCATAGACTCGGTGGCTTAAACAACAGAAATTTATTCTCTCACAGTTCTGGAGGCTAGAAGTCAAAAATCAAGGTGTTGGCATGGTTGGTTCCTTCTGAGGTTTGTGCAGGAGAATCTTTTCCAGGCCTCTCTCCTTGGCTTGTAGACAGCTGCCCTCTCCCTGGGTCTCTTCACAGCATCTTCCTTCCATGTGTGTCTCTGTGTCCAAATGTCCTCGTCCTCCTATAAGTCCTCCTCCTTATAAGTCCTCTTCTTAAATCCACCCATCATAGTGGATTACAGCCCACCGAATGACTTCATCTTAACTTGACTCCCTCTGTGAAGGTCTGATCTCTACATAAGGTCACATTCCCAGACAGGTGGCCTCTCGAAGCTGGAAAAGGCAAGGAAAGAAACAGACTCTCCCCTGGAGCCTCCAGAAGAATCGCAGCACTGCCGACACCTTGATCTAGTCCAATGAGACCCATTTCAGATGTTTACCTCCAGAACTGTAAAATACCAATTGGTGTTGTTTTAAGCACTAAGATTGTGGTTACTTGTTACAGCAGCAACAGGAAACTGATACAGTCTGTAACTAAGACCCAGGGACATATCCGAGTCATTCTTTCTCCCTCTGTAATACCCGACTGTCAGCGATGCAGTTTGTCCCATGCCCACATTTTCTTGTCTCCCAAGCCCCCAATCCTCCTTTCCTGCCAGATCTGCCCTTCCCACAGCCTCCCTCATCTGTGGTTTCTCCCTCGCCCAATTATTATGGCCAAAAGCTGTGCAATCATCCTCAATTCTTCTTTCCCTCATATGCCAGATCCAACACAGCAGCAAGTCAGTATCCAGAATCCAGCCACGTCACCCCACCCGCCACCTCTGCCCCTGGTCCAGGCCCCCATCACCTCTTACCTGGACATGCTGCGGTAACCTCCCCACCCGTCTTTCCCTTCCCCGTGTGTCTCTGCATTATTTTATACATAGAAGACAGAGTGAATAGGGATTCTTTTCCCCAGTGTATGTTTCTGTCTGCTTTGTCAAAGATTAGATGGCAATACGAAGATGGTTTTATATCTGGGTTCTCTGTTCTGATCCATTGGTCTGTGTCTCTGTTCCCTCCTGGCCCGTCTCTGTCCCTAACTCTATAGCATATATTTAATATGGTTGTTTATCGTGTCTGCCCTTCTACTCCCTACCAGAACATAGTTATTACTACAAAGTAATAAGCTTGCAAAAATTCTTATAATAAAGTGCAAGATGCTAAGACCCCAGAATATCCCAGGCTGAGTTTCTCGCTTTGTTGCAATGCACATAAATCATGTCGGGAACACAGCGCCGGAGCCTTGCTGTGCCTGCCTCTCTGGGGGCCCATTGGACCTACCCCATTTGTTCAGCATTGTCACATGAAGGTGGCCCTCGGCCCTCTTGTTTGCTCCTGCAGGATTGCCCAAGGGTCTCTGGCAGCCACAACTCAGCTCCAGACATGCTAGATTATGAGCACAAGGTTGCCAGATCTTTGCATTTTTTTTTTTTGAAAGAAGTTGTAAGTCTGGATTTTTACGTAGGAGCTTCTTCTAATTTTTAGCACTGAGCCTACACTTTGCATAGCAACAACCTGCTGGTGCTGAAAACTGCTGCCCACTACGAAAAGGGCATGAACTCTTCATGTCACAACAAGCCTCACCACAAAAGGCTTTGCTTATTTGCCTTACCTATCTGGCCTCTGACAGTATTTGACTTTTCAGCCCCTGATTTAAGGATTTTCATCAATACTAGGCTAAATGTAAGCTAACAGTATAAAGTAGCTGCCACCAAAAAATTAAAAATAAAAAATTTCAAAAGACTAATGTTATCTTAGGTTGCATCAACAGAGGTACACTGTTGAGGAGAAAGGAGGTGATATTCCAAGTCTGGTTCCCTCTGGTGAGATCACACACCTGGAGTCAAGGCCACCATTTAAAAGGAGATAAAGACATTGGAATTTGTTGGTAGGAGAGCAGACAGAAAGGTTGAGCAACTGTGTTTTTTCTTTTAGCTCAAAAAAAAAAAAAAAAAAAGACTGTTAGGGATTTGAGCATTCTCTTCAATGTCTAGGGGGCATTCATGTGGAAGAGAGACAAGTCTTAGATTGTGGGGCCTCTGGGGAGCACAATTAGATCCAGCAGGCAGGAGCTACAGGGAGGTGAAGTTCATCTCAGCATTGAAAAAGTGCATTTTCTCAGTGGCAGAGCTGAACGGAAAAGCAATGAGGAGTGACTTCCCCGCAACATTCAAACTGAGGCTGGCCCCCCACTTAATGAGCATATTGGAGAGGTGATTCAGGCATCAGAAATAAGGTTGGGGTGGGCAGGAAGGAAAGGACGGAGTGGAGGGAGGAGGATAGATGGATGGATTTATTAAGTGCCTACTGTGTGACTGGTGTTCTGTCTACAGCTAGATAATCTTTCGTTTCCCTTTCAACATTTAAACTCTGGACCAGACCGTTCCCTATCTAATTGCAATTAACTTCCAGTCTATCCCACCAAACTGCAGGTGCAGATTACACACAAATTCTGAAGGTGATGCTGTGAGAAGGTTTCCTTCTGAAAGGACGATGAGAACCAGCGTAGGAGGCAGATCCAAAAGGTCACCTCTGCCTTGCTCCCCGTGCCCTCCTCTGCCTCCCACGGCAGCGGGGACATCATTGCTCACTTGGGAGCGGGGCTGCCGGAGACCCTGCCAGAATGCTCTGTTACCACGGCACGCGCTCCTCCGCTCTCCTCCATCCTGCGCTACGTTAATGGGGGGAAATTGTCTTGTTTTGTAAGACAAGCTTGACAGCTGTTCATTGTCTGTCAGTGAGAAGAGGTCATGAGAATTACTCAGTAACCGGGTGTTAACTAAGAGAGCCTCCCGCATAACAAGCGGTCCTCAAGATTCACGGGGGAGAAAATTGCATCTTGCTGAACCTACTGTGCATCTCACTCCTTCCCCGGGGGGAGTCCTTGGCCTTCCATCGTGAATTATAAAAAGGAGGACCACTGCGACCGGTCTCCCTGCAACTGTTTGCTGCCGTGCAAGCCACTCTCTGAATAGCTGCCAATGGGATCCTTGAAACGTGAACATCAGACATGACTCCCTGCTCAAGTCCTTCCTATGGTTTCCCGTGACGCTGAGGATCGAATCCAAACTCATTACCTGTCTGAAAGGACCTTCATGCAGGGGCTCCTGCCAACCTCCCCAACCTCACCTTAAGCCCCTCTCCGACAGGGCTCTGCGGGCTTGGACGGCATCTGCCTCGGTTTGGAGTCCCCAAAGGCAGACTCTGATACAAGCATGTGGACACAGTAGTCTGTTTGGAAGGTGATCCCAGGAAGCTGAGTGGGGGGTGGGAGAGTGAGGGAGAAGAGAGGAGAGTAGGTTGTCCCTGGGCAGCTGGAGCCCAGTCCTGCCGGAGACCAGCGGGAGACTGTGGGGAACACACCTTGGAACTGTCCCAGCCGGGAGAAGGCAGCTGGGATATTTACCCACCACACTCATTGCCTGGGACTGCTGTAACAAAGTACCACCAACAGGGTGGCTTGAAACAACAGATATTTGTTCGCCATTCTGAAGGCCCGAAGTCCAGAATCAAGGCATTGGCAGGGCCACCCTGTCTCTAGAGGCGTTAGGGGGAAAAATCCTTCCTTGCCTCTTCCAGGGTTCTGGTGGCTGCTGGCTGCCCTTGGTGCTCCCTGGATGACAGGTGCGTGCTCCAGTCTCTACTCTGTTGCCACGTGGCCTCCTCCCTGTGTCTCTCTGTGTCCTCATATGGCCTTCTTGTAATGACAACAGTCCCTGGATTTAGGGCCCACCACATATACTGTGACCTCATCTTAATTAACTACACTTGCAAAGACTCTATTTCCAAATAAGATCACACTCTGGGGTTCTGGGGCGGGGGGGCATGAATTTTGGAGGGGACACTATTCAACCCAGTAACAGCTCCCAAATCCCTTACCCCTTGTCCAGGCAATGTTGTGCCGTGCACAAGCCTAACAACCATCCACTTCATCCACTCCCCCAGCTGTACTGGCCTTCAACATGCTATTCCCTCTGTGTGCGACACTCTTCCTCCCAATATCTATATGTCTCATTTCTACTATTTTTCAGGTCTGTACAGATACAAGTAACAGGAATCCAACTCAAAGTAACTTAGTGCCTGCAAAGCAAGAAACTCATTAGTTCACGTAACTGAGAAGTCAGGCTCCCGGAAAGGCTGGGTTTGGAGTCTAAAGTATGCCGTTGGTGCTCAGTCTCTCCCCATGTAGGTCCAGAGTGATTGTCAGAAGCCATGGACTCATGTGGTTGCTGGTGAAACCTCTTGGAAAGACAGCATCCTACCTGATAGGATTCTGGCTCCTCTCAGACCCTGGGCCAACCCTGAACCATCACTGTGGCCAGAGGATTAGAGAATTGGGATTGGCCGGGTCTGGGTCCCCCGCCCATTTCTCATCCTAGTGGCAAACCTCATCCAGTCCACATGGAATGCATTTCCCCAAAAGAAGAGGGGCTCTGTTATCAAAGAAGGGGAAATAGGAAAGCAAAAACAGCAGGTGCCAACCAAAAAGTCTCCACTCACATGGTATTTCTTCAGAGAGCCCATCCCTGCACCCTTCCACCCCAAATTAGCCTTATGTTAATCTCCTTCATGAATCCAATTCTTTTCCCTCATAGCACTTGTAATTTGTTTATTATGCGTATACGGTTGTCCCTCAGTATCCATGAGCACAGCTTCCAGGACTCCCCATGAATATGAAAATCCATGGATGCTCAGGTCCCTTATATAAAATGGCCCAGAATCTGCATATAACTTGTACACATCCTCCAGCATACTTCGAATCTTCTCTAGGTTGCTTACAACTGATACAATGTAAACGCTATGTGAATAGTTGTTATTCTGTATTGTTCAGAAAATAATGACACCGGAAAAAAAAAGTCTGTACATTTTCAGTATAGACGCTTTTATTTTCCGGAATATTTTCAATCCAAGGTTGGTTGAATCCACTGACGTGAGCTCATGGAAGGCTGATTGCATTATTTCTTCAATATCCACCTGCCTTACCCACTAGAGTCTGAGCTCCCTGAGGGCAGAAGTGATATGTGACTTGTTCACATCTGGACACACCCCTGCACCCACTTACTAGTGCTTGCTTTGTCCATAGCAGGTGCTCGATAAATACCATAGAGCGGCTCTGTAAAGGACCTCAATGACTGTTCATTCCAATGAGTCATGGTGCTGGGAGTAGCACCCAGATGTGCTAAGTCCCAGCCCAGTGACTGGCAATTTTCAGAAACCCAGTCCTCCTGATCCCGGCTGTGGCCAGCATCGCTGGAGCAAACCCAGCCTGGCACCATAGCCCAAAGCCTACCTTCAGCCCACCTGTCCCTCATGAAGTTTCTCCTCCAACATTTGCCTCCCTCCTCTCACTGCTTGGCCTGAGTCAGCTCAGTTTAGCACCAAGGTCAGCACTCTGCGGCCGGAAGCCCCACGTTCAAATCACAATTCTGCTTCTCAACACTTCCATGGGTGCAGGAAGGGCTCTGAAACTCACTGAGACTTATTTCCTTGCTGCTTTTTTAAAGAATATTTTCTCTACCTTTACCTTTTGTGACTATGCTGTATTTTAAGAATCCTTATAAAGCCTTCTATAAACCATCCCGGAACATGGATGTATCTGCAAAACAGAGATAATATTTGCCATGCAGGACTGCTGGGAGGATTAGAGACGATGTCGGCAATGCACCTGGCACTGGGTAGCTGCTATTGTCATCATCGTTATTTTTGGTGAGGCTGAATCTCAACAAATACCTCCTAGGACATCAAGCAGGAAACCAATTTCCTTGGAAATAAATGTCACAGATATGAAAGGCTTATCCAAAAATAAATAAATAATCTGTAATCAGGACAAAATCCAGGGGTACGGTCAGGCCACAGGAGAGGCCCTGCGGTAACCCAGTTTGATCCCCGCCCCCCACCCCGAATGGCTGGAAAGATAGAGTCGAAGGTGAAACCTCAGTGACGTACTGTTCTACTTCTCCGTGACCTTGCCAGAAAGACTGCGGGGCCAGAGGGGAGTAGGTGAAGTAGGAGGAATAGACATGGCCAGGTGACTGCACAAAGAAGTCGAGATGGAAACAGCTTTGCTGTGAGTCGCCACAAGCACAAAATATGATGGGGGAACGTGCCCACAGTGCATAAAATAAGACAAAATAGATTTTTACATGACAGCGTTGGAAACAACAAATCAAAGCTGCAGACGGGTCCAGCTCTTCAGTAAATGCACTGGTGGATTCAACGTTTATAATTAACAAGAAAATGAAAAGCATGAGGTGTACCCCCTGAAAAAGTGAGGAGAGGAGAAATGGAACCTGATGAAAAGGTACATTTTTAAAATATCAGTCACAAGAGGAGTCGACCGAGGAAACAGAAGATGAGTTCTCCATAACCACAAAGAAATAATGACATGAGAGGTCTCCTAAAACCAAAAACAAAAGAATAAAGGCTCAAAGGAAAATTTATGGAGCAGCAAAAGAGAAAAAAAAAATAAAGGATCAGGAAGAATTCAGACAAAACTGGCAGATAAAATATTACAGTGATAAAAGCCACTTCAGAAAAAAAAAAGAAAAGTAAAATGATGTGACTGAAAATGAAGTCTGGGATGTAAAGGAAAACTTTGATGACACAAAGACGAGAAAGCTGCCAAACCTTGAAAAGCTCTGCGTGGGCTGGCACGGGGACTGGAGTCTGTGGGAGCCAGACGCCGGAGCTACTCCTCTCCCTTGCCACTTCTCCCACCCACTGGACACTTTCCAAGTAAGGAGTGGGGGCTTGGCTGGAGAGCAGAAGTGGGTCTTGCAGTCTTGCAGCTCTTAGATCACAGCTATCTGCAGGAGAGAGAGGCCTGGTCCCACCCTCAAGGTATTAAGACCAGATGGGGGTCAGGCGTGGTGGCTCACGCCTGTAATCCTGGCACTCTTGGAGGCTGAGGTGGGAGGATTGCTTGAGGCTAGGAGTTTGAGACCAGCCTGAACAATGTAGCGAGACCACCTCTCCACAAAAAATTAGCCAGGAATGGTGGCACGCACCTATACTCTTAGCTACTTGGGAGGGTTGAGGCAGGAGAATAGCTTGAGCCCAGGAGTTTGAGTTTGCTGTGAGCTATGATGATGCTACTGCACACCACTAGCAACAGAGCAAGACCCTGTCTCAAAAAAAAAAAAAAAAAACAGATGAGAACCAAAACTAATTAAAATAGTGAACTAGCCCCAACCAGCTCAACTTCTGATCAGACTGAAGAGACTAACCCCTTATGTTAGCTGCCTGAAAGAGAAAAATCTGAGCCATTTCTGGGGTAAAATATCTTCATCTTCAGCCTCTAGCTTTTATATCTAAATTCTGGCACACAATAAAAAAAAACTCAGGATAGATCTGGAAAATGTGAAAGAAAATCAAGAGAAAAACAGGTGACTAGATGCAGAACAAGAGATGACACAGATAATTAGTGTACACGTACTTTAAAATAACTGTCATAAGATATGTGAAAGAATTTGGAGGAAAATATTAACAACATGGATGAAAATATGAAAAACATTCAAAATATTAATGTAAACTCCAAAATAAGAATTAGATGGAAACTCTAGAACTGAAAAATACAATATGGAAAATTGAAATAGAAAACTCACCAAATGGGGTCAGTAGTAGACTGGACATAGTGAAAAAAAGAATTAGTGAATTTTAAGACAAGTCAATAGAAATTACCCAAACAGAAGCAAAGAGAAAAGGAACTTCTGTAATAGAATGTTAGAGAGCTATAGGACAACATCAAATGGTCTAACATGCTTGAATTACAGTCTCAGAAGAGGAGTGAGAAAATGGTACAGAAAAAAACAATGGAAGAAATAATGACTGAAACTTTCAAAATTGGTAGAAAACATAAACTTAAAGATTCAAGAATATCAACAAACTCAAAGTAGGGCAAATGCAATGAAAATCACACCTAGGTGCATCACAGCCATCCCACTGAAAACTTAAAGATAAGAGAAAAATCTTAAAAAGCAGGAGGAAAAAAAAGACATCATACATTCAGGGAAACAGAGGATAACCCCTCAAGTATTATGCAAAATATTATTCAGCACATTAATGTGAAGAAACTATCCAAGGCCAGAGAAAGAAACATCCGAAAAGATTACAGGGAGCAGTACCTGGTGAGCATGTAGGGCCAGGAATATCCATCGCCCGACAAGGTCAAATTCACAATGTCTGACACACAAACTGTATGCCTCCTATAAGAAATAGCTTTTAAATATAAAAGCAAAAGAATGGAAAAAGATATGCCATGCTAACACTGGTCAAAAGAAAGCTGGACTGACTTAATTAATATTTTACAATGTATATTTCAGAGCAAAGCACATTACCAGGAATAAAGAATTTTATCTCATAAAGATAAAGAGGTCAAGAAGACGTAACAATACTAAGACAGAACTCAAAATATACAGAGCAATAACTAATAGAACTGCAAAGATAAGTAGACAAATCCATAATTATAGTCAGAGATTCTCTCAATAATTAATATAACAAGTAGACAGATAGAGCTGGAACGCATTCTACTAAGTGAAGTATCCCAAGAATGGAAAAACAAGCACCACGTGTACTCACCATCAAATTGGTATTAACTGAACAACACATAAGTGTACATATAAGAATAACATCTATTGGATGTTGGGCGGGGGGGAGGGGGAAGGGGGAGGGGTGAGGAGGAGGAGGGGACGGATATATGCATACGCAAAGAGTGCAATGCGCACCATCCGAGAGATGGACACACTTGAAACTGGGACTTGGGGGGAAGGGGGGACAAGGGCAACATACGTAACCTAAACATCTGTACCCCTATAATAACAAACAATAAAAAAAAACAAGTAGACAGGAAATTAATGAGCATATTGAAGACTTGAATGATGCTATCAACTAACTTGACTTAATTGACATTTATGAAAAAACTGGGTGGCCATATGCAAAAAATAAATAAATAAACTTTGATTTATACCTCACACCATGTAGAAAAATTAACTTAAAATGGATCACAGACCTAAGTGTAAAACCTTAAACTGTAAAATTTCTAGAAGAAAACACAAGATAGAATCTTTGTAACCTTGAGTCTGGAAAATATTTCTTAGGACACTAAAAGTATGATTCATAAAAGAAAAAGATTGATCAATTGTACTTTGTTGAATTTAAAAATATTGTCTCTTCAAAAGACACTGTTAAAAATATAAAAACCAAAGCCATAGACTGGGAGCAGATATCCGATTAAGGACTTGTGTTCAGGTTATGTAAAGGACACTCAAAGCCCCAAACTGGGAAAACAAACAACACTCTTTTAAAAATAAGCAGAACATTTGAACAGATACTTCAATAAAGAAGATACCATGGATGCACATACATACATGAAAAGATGCTCAATGTCATTAATCATAAGGGAAATGCAAATTAGAATCATGAGATACCGCTACACTTCTGTTAGAATAGCTAAGGTTAAAAAGCCTGGCCATACCAAGTGTTGGCAAGAATGTAGAGGAACTGGAACCTTCATTCAGTGCCAGCGAGAGTTTAAAATGCTACAACTTTGAGAAATGGTTTGTCAGTTTCTATAAAAATCAGATATGCAGCCTTGATTCAGCCATTCCACTCCTAAGTATTTACCCAGGAGAAATGAAAGCGTACATTTGTACAAAGACTTGCACACAAACGTTAATAGCAGTTTTATTTGCAATAGCCAAAAACTGGGCCAGGCGTGGTGGCTCACACCTGTAATCCTAGCACTCTGGGAAGCCGAGGCGGGTGGATCGCTCAAGGTCAGGAGTTCAAGACCAGCCTGAGCAAGAGCAAGACCCCGTCTCTACTAAAAAATAGAAAGAAATGATCTGGACAACTAAAAAAAAAAATATATATATATATATATATATATATAAAAATTAGCCGGGTATGGTGGCGCATGCCTGTAGTCCCAGCTACTCGGGAGGCTGAGGCAGGAGGATTGCTTGAGCTCAGGAGTTCGAAACCAGCCTGAGCAAGAGCGAGACCCCGTCTCTACTAAAAATAGAAAGAAATTAATCAGACAACTAAAATATACAGAAAAAATTAGCTGGGCATGGTGGCACATGCCTGTAGTCCCAGCTACTCGGGAGGCTGACGCAGCAGGATTGCTTGAGCCCAGGAGGTTGAGGTTGCTGTGAGCTAGGCTGACGCCACTGCACTCTAGCCCGGGCAACACAGTGAGACTCTGTCTCAAAAAAAAAAAAAAAAAGCCAAAAACTGTAAACCACCTAGATGTCCATCAACAGGTAAATCGATAAACAAATTGTGGCGGCACATCCACACAAGGGAACACTACTCAGCAACAAAAAAGAAGCGGCCAACTGATGCACACTACAGCATAGATGAATCTCAAAATAATTATGCTGAGTGAAAGAAGTCAGACAAAACAGAGTACTTATCCTACGGTTCCATTTTCGTAAAACTCTAGAAAATTTAAACTAACCTACAGTGACAAAAAATAAATTAGCAGTTGCCAGGAGAGAGGGGTAGTAAGAAGGTGAAAAAAAGAGGAATTACCAGGAGTACAAGGAAGCCTTGAGGATGAGGGACAGGTTCACCGTCTAGATGCAGTGATGACTTTATGTGTCAAATGATGAAATTATTCTTGCTTTTTGAAAAAAAAAAAAAAAACAGCACATGCTCTAAAGTCAAACTGAAATGAGTACCAATCCCACCTGCACCACTAATTCACAGCGTGAACAGGGGAATTTTTAATCTCTTGGTGCCTCAGTTTTCTCATCTGTAAAGCAGAGATAACACAAGCACCTAATCCTTTGGATTGAGGTGGATTTAAATGCAACGGCGTGTATAAGTTGCTGAGCACGGTACCCGAGTAGTAACCAGCCCACTGGCCAGTGGTATTCAACCTGAAAATGATGCCAAAAATCCAACGACGCTCTTTAGTTCACAATACACACAACATCATCAAATTGTATTTGGACTTTTAAAAAAGGAGCTATGGGAACATAGAGAAAAATGCACTCACCTGAGTCCAAAAATCCAATCTTCAAAACAGCATCCCTTCCACTCGGGGGCGCCAGAGATGAAAGTCTCCATTTCCTTGGGGTTCTTATTTCTCGGACCATTAGCAGAATTTCATTTGTCACGTACACACTTCAAGTTTGGTTGTTATTGAAGAGAAGTCTGATAAGTCCCCAGTGCAGGTGACTGGCCCCGGCATATGGCGGAATTTTTAGCAGTTGATCTCCAGACACGACCAGATGTTTCCTTGATGCTTACAATGGGATGTCTCCTTGAAGTCGGCCCTGGGATGCACACTGGGTCTTCAGAGCAGCTTGGAGAAGAAATGATAATCAAATGATACTACTTTAGACAATTTCAATAATTTTGACTTTGGAGTAACTGATTTTTATTTATTTCCAAATAGGCATCTTGTTGCTTTAGCAAGCAGATGTATTTCAGGAAAGTGATCTAAATATAAATACCAATTCTTCATTGACTCTCTTATAAAATTGTACATAGGTTTGCCCTGGGTCGGGGGGAAGCAAAAAAACAATTCAACATTTTTAAAAATGCC
>RJWJ010020426.1:0-29084 GCA_004363605.1 Indri indri | reverse complement strand
ACACGCAACGCACACGCACACACACACATACACACATGCTTCTTTTCTTCCTGTTGACCAAAGAAAACGATGAGGGTCATAGTTGGGGAGGGAGACCTTTATTTCCTGTGCGGGCTGCAGCCTGTGGGTGCCACTCCGACAGGGGGACAGGGCCCAGGCCAGGCCAGGAATGAGGGAGGGGTCGTGGGAGCAGGAGTCCGTGCCGCACGGGGTGGGCAAATGTGCGCATCCCGCAGCTGCAGGAGGGGCCGCGGACATTCACGACAGGAGAACACGCACCTGCGCAGCCGGGCTTTACGCCCTTTACGGGGTCCATGTTCAGAAATGGGCCTCTGGGGTCAAAGGTGGAACAGGGACCCGAAACCCTCCTGCCACGCTCCGTGGGCCGGTCAGCCACAGTGCGGGAACCACAGCGGGGCGGGGGGATCACCGGGCTGGTTCCGGCTCAGCTTCCAAAGAAGAAAAGCCCGACCTGGTCATTGAGGGCAGGGGGTGACGAGGCATGTCCGACCCCATCCTGCCCTGGCTGGGAGCTGGTTTTTTTTTTTATGAGACCGACTCTCACTCTGTTGCCCAGGCTAGAGTGCCGTGGCCTCAGCCTAGCTCACTGCAGCCTCCAACTCCTGGGCTCAAGCGATCCTCCTGCCTTAGCCTCCCGAATAGCTGGGACTACAGGCGTGTACCACGATACCCAGCTAATTTTTCTATTTTTAGTAGAGACAGGCTCTCGCTCTTGCTGAGGCTGATCTCCAATTCCTGAGCTCAAACAATCCTCCCGCCTCGGCCTCTCAGAGTTCTGAGAGCTCAG
This sequence comes from Indri indri, assembly GCA_004363605.1. Taxonomy (NCBI): domain Eukaryota; kingdom Metazoa; phylum Chordata; class Mammalia; order Primates; family Indriidae; genus Indri; species Indri indri. Next base: position 28,276 of record RJWJ010020426.1, on the reverse strand, counting down.
TTTTAAGGTTTCCCTGGGTCCTGTGGCTGGGAGGGCGGCCGTTCAGTCAGTAGGGGGGGGGAGCAGGGGTACACTTAGGATTTTACTTTAGTTCACATTTCTGCCTCGGTTTCCTCACCTGCCAGTGGGTGCGATGACGCCCACCTTCAGGACGGAGGTGGAGGTCGGCTGCGGTAAGGACGGCGCCTCTGGCTGCAGGTGCAGGCAGTTTCGGACTGGTCCCTGCTCATCGGGAGCTTTGCTCTGCGGCCCTGCTGCATGCCGGACGCACAGAGAACGGAATGTCGGCCCTCAGGAGACTGGAGGACAAGAGGCAGCGTCACTCACCTTGCGAGGGTCGTCACTGTCCCCCGCTGGGCTGGGAGGACCAGTGGCAGGAGGAGAACTGGCCGCAGGTGGGTCACTCTGGCTCCATCAGGGCTGAGCTCGGGTCCTTCCATGTCCCTGGGGGCCTCGTCCTTCCCTAAAACAGGCAGCCAAGGGACAGGACCGGGGCTCCAAGAGCCACCCTGTGCCCAGAGGCTCAGCCAGCCCTGTGGTCGGAGGGACATGCCCCTGCGCCCTCCTGTCTCCCTCCAGGCTGCCCCAGCCCGGGGACTTCGCTGCTCCTCGAGCCTTGAGTCCGTCTGTGGTGTTGCCCCCTCCCTGTTTGTTTGTGCGCCGCAGTGTGAAGCAGTTACCAATTCAGATTTTTACTGTGGATAAACAAATACAGAAAATTAACAGATGTGTTTTGCAGATGCACTCCACCGAAATAACATCCGTCATGACAAGATGCATCGGAGGCGGCCGGGGCCGTGAGGAGGTTTGAGAGAATCCAAGGCGCAGCGGAGAGGGGCTGCCCGCCACTGCCGAGACCGTGGCAGAGCGTGGCTGGAGGGGTGGGCCCTGTGGACAGGAGACAGACCTGGAGAGGGACAAGGGTGAGGACCCTGGGAAGAGCGGGACAGGGCCAGGTGGCCACAAGCTCACCTGGAATCCAGCATAGGGGAGAGGACCCCAGGTGGGAGGCCCAGGAAGACCCCAGCAGAGGACGTCAGAGCAGAGGCTGCATTTCACGGTGCATCGGGGAGGCCGGGGCCCTGCAGAGATTTGGACGCCAGGAGTGCACAGGAGACTCGAGCCCTGAAGGCAGCCAGCCTCTCCCGTGGCAGGGCGGAGCCACCGTCCACCAAGTGTGTGCGTGTCGGGACTTGGCCGCAGGGACACCCCAGCCCCTGCAATGACTGGCCTTGGTCTTTCGTCCAATTTAGGCAGCTGTCCTCGCAGCTGGGCCAGAGGAGGCGCGGGTCAGTTCCCAGAAGGGGGAGCAGGAGAGAACCCGGCAGGTGTGCCCCGGTCTGGGCGCCTTCGTCAACCTTCCACCCGAGCCAGTCTGAGTCTCTTCCAGGTCCTTGCAGCCAAAAGGGCTCTGCCCAGAGCCACTTCCCCAGGACGCTGTGAGCAGCAGGGGGTCCCATTCTGCTCCCTCCTCCCAGCTCTGGGGGCGCCGGGTAGCAGAGGGGCCCTGCACTCAGCTCCTCCAAGGGCAGCCGCAGACGTTCGAGGGGCCAGGGCCCCGGATGGAACAGAGTCTGGGCCACGTGGGACAGGTGACTCCAGGGACATGCACACATACATGAAGTCACACACATACATAAAGTCATACACATTCTCTCACATATGTGCATGTGCACACATGTAAACACGTAACACACAAGCATGCACACACATTCACACGTGCACATACCCCGACACCCTCGTACATATGCACACGGCGCGCAGTCGCACACGTGCGCCCACACACACGGGTTTGTCCCGGAGCCTGGAAGCCGCCGGCAGCCCCGCAGGAGCCCGCAGTGGCCGGGCGGAGGCTTCCCCTCCCCGGCATGCATGTCTGGTCTCGGGAGGAAACGCTCCTACAAATTTCATTTCTTCTTACGTGAAAGGAGACACGGCCTCCCAGGAATACTTTAATTCGTCTTTTCTTTCAGAAGTGATTGTCGTACAGAGGGAGCTTTCTTCTTATCTAATTTTACCCAAAAATAAAATAAAAGACTCGAGAAGGCTGGAACTGACGAGGACGTGGTTGGTCCGACCCGGGCGGTCTGTGCCTGGGGAAGGGGCGCGTGGCGGCCACGGCTGCGTGGCCGGGTTCCCGGCTGCCTCTGTCCTGCCCACTGTGACCTTTCGTTCTGCACCAGGCAGGCGGGGATGGGGACAGCAGCCAGGGACAGCGCCTGGCCCTGTCTGGGGAGGCGGCCGTGCCAGTGAGCTTGCGGCAGCCTGCCCTGCAGACACTCGTGTGGATTCTGGTGGAAGCAGCAATCGCGCTGGCCCTGGTCTCCTCTGGGGTCTGGGGCTCCCATGCCAGGACCAGCCTCTGATGACCTGAGGGTCGGGACCCCAGAAGTTGTGCCCGAGTCTTCTCTCGGACGGAAGCTTCGCTGGGCTCCCAGCCAGCCCTGGGGCCTGGAGTTCTGGGTGGAGATCACGGGATGTGAATGGCTCGGCGGGGAGATGTGGCTCTGAGGACAGACGGACCCATCTCGTGGCCGCGTGGGGATGGAGGGCGACGAGCAGGAGGCCCCAGACAGCGGTGTGTGGGGTGGGAGCCCCTCAGTGTCCTCACCTGGTCCCTGGCTGTATGGGCAGCGTGGGGTCCCTGGGCTGGGTCTGTTTCCACTCTGGCTTCTGTGGTCCCCAAGTGGAGGCAGCCCCTCTGTGCTGACGGCACTCACTGGATATCACCTTAAGATTCCTTGGGTCCCCGTGGAATAGTTGACCTGTGCTGGCAACCAACTGATGCACGTGGTAAGATTATTTACAAAACGGGCGGCCGACTCACGCCTCCACACTCTGCAAGGGGCCTTCCCGCAGCTGTGGGTTCCCATCCTCACCAAGAGGCTCCGTGGGAGGCCGGAGGGAACAGCCCGGGGGACCATCCTCCCACTGTGAGGCAGGCGCCCCTGAGGAAAGGGTGTGACCCCCCCACACTGCCTGTCAGGACCCGCTACCCTGAGGCGGCCACTGAAGACCGAGCGCCTCCCCCCCGCCACCCCCGCCCAGCTCCACCACCAGCCGCCGGCCCTCCTGCCCCGCCCCATCCTGCCCCCTCGGGGCTCCTGGCTGGCCTTGGGGGCCACCTCCTCGAGAGGCGTGGGCCATGGAGCAGAAAAGGAGGCCAGAGGCGCCCTCTCCACGCAGGAAGGAGGCTACAGCTGTGCCTAGCAGCGGGGCGTGTGCTCCTGGAGCCGCGACCCCGCCTCCCCTTCTCTGCGTGAGGGACGCAGTTCTGTGGCTGGGAGAGGCCAGGGTCCGCGCAGGTGTCGGAGTCAGTCTGGGAGCTCCAGAGAGGCAGAGCCAGTGGCTGATACAGGAGCCAGGACCCGGCCAGGACGGCATCGTGGGCAGGGCTGTCAGTGGGGCCCAGAGCAGGTGGGCCAGTCGCAGCCCAGGACCCGGCAGCCGGGACCAGCGGGGAGAGAGGCCTCCCCAGTGCATGCGTGGAGAGGCAGGCTCCAGGGTCTGCCCACAGCCCCCCACGGAGGGGACTTTTATCAAGCTTTGTGCAGAAGAGTCAGCCCAGCCCGCCTGGCTGCCGTCCTGCTCGCTAGATTGGCCTGGGCTGGGATCTGGGAACTTGGTTTCTGGAGGGTTCCTGCCACTCTCGGACTAATCAGAACAGCTCACTGTGCCTACCCGTGCAGTGTGGTTTGTGCTGAGCACGTGTTTCCTTCTGGGAGGCTGGCGTTTGGTACGTGCCAGGCAGAGGGTGCCTATGTGAGCAGCCCCCAATAGCACCCTGGGCACCGGGTCTCTAACACACTTCCCCAGCAGCCAGCACTGCCCGTGTGTTGTCATGGCTCCTGCTGGAGGAAGCAGATGTGTCCTGTGTGCCTCCACCGGGAGAGGGCTTGGAAGCTCGTACCCGGTTTCCTCTGGACTTCACCACGTACGTGCCTTTTCCCCGGTTGAGTTTGCTTTGCGTCCTCGTAGAGGAAGAATCACAGCTGCAAGCACAACTCCACACAGGTCCTGGGAGTCACCGAGCCTGGGGGTGTGGTCTCGGGGTCCCTGACACACTCTCCAAGGGCCTCAGAGGAAAGGGCCAGTCCTCCTGGAGGGCGAGGCCATGGGCCAGCAATTTGGGGTAAACAACAGCAAATTACAAGTCGGCAGCCTTGGCCTGGCTCCCTGCATCCCATGGGCTGGGGTGGCTGGGGACAGGAGGGCACAACTGTGGCCACAGAAACACGTGCTGCTCGGGATCTGCTGTTTCCCTTAGCGTCCTCTTCCGAACATTGGCACTTTTCCTTTGAAATCCTTCAAGAACAGAACGTCACACGAAGAGACACAGAGGATAACTGGTTGTCGCTAACGGCCACCATTTGTGTCACAAACATTCACTGTTTCCCTCCGTGGCCGCGGGAGGTGGCAGAGGCGAGGGGAGTGTGGATGGCCCAGGGCCCCCCTTGCTCCCAGAGCGTACATTTCAGGGGGCAGGACACAGGGCACGAGCAGTTGTACACGCCACTGCTTCGCGGGCGACCTGTCTGCACAGACGATAAGCAGGACCAGAGGCAGAGACAGAGAGAAGACGCTGGGCTGGGCCATCGCGTCCCACCAAGCACTGATGGATTAACACCTCGTGCGGTCTCGACTGCGTCTCAGATTACGTCCTGAAGATGAATCCCCAGACAGGATCTTCCTGGCAGAGAAGTATGAGCGTCTACGGTTCTCGGCACGCACCGTTCAGGCAACGCTCGCAACTTCCACTCTCGGAGACCACGTCGGGCAAAGCGCTGCGCGGTGATCTGCTCTCCTCCTTTCACGCCGTCCTGGGTCCCCGCACTTTGTTTCACACTTGACCCAAACTATCCACCGCAGACTTCGCAGGGAGAGCCAAGTCCGCCCACGCTGGGTAGGGGAAATGCAGACACACCAAACACACCGTCAGGTTGTTTTGAGCCACATGACCACGTTCAGACTTTTCACCAGTTGGTGACACAGGAGGAGACAGGCTCTGGCTCTCCACAAAGCTCAGTCTTCAATAAAACCAACCCCCAGTCGGGGGCGTTGCTCTGGCGTGTGAGCTGCGCGCCCCTCGCGCAGCGAGGGCAGTGTCGCTCGGCAACCCCAGCAGCCGGCTCCGGCATCCTGAGCAACAGCGACGCTGCAGACAATGACTCCGTCAGAGAGACGTCACCAAATAACTGAGGGACAACAAGAAATAGTGTTTCTGAACTAACCAGTCGTCAATACCCAGCTCAGGGAAGACGCATCGCAGCAGAGACTGAAACTACATGTCTCCTGCAGAGACGGAGCCCGGGCGACCACCTGGGGGGCTTTCCCCAGCAGACAGGCCAACCTCTGGCCAGGCAATCCCAGGCTGGGGGGACCCCAGGCCCACGTGTACCGGGACAGCCTGCGGCAGCTCTGCCCATGACAGCAAAGGCTCCAGCAGTCCACGGTGTCCATCAGTGGCCACCCAGAGAAGGTGACAGTCAGGCCCCATGCCACGGGATCCTGAGGTGGCCGAGAGATGCCTCACAACACACAGCCAGTGGCGCCGATGGGCAGGGGTGGGTGGGGACGGTGAGGGACTATCAGGGACGAGCAGGGGTGAGCAGGGAACACGACTTGGAGAGGAGAAGACGTCAAGTCAGAAGAACAGAGTCAGGACGATCCCATCTGAGTGAAGCTCCCTGACGTGAATGCCACATGCTTCACAGACAAAAGTCACCACGGCAGGACTACGGAAAATCAAAGGGATGGCAAGCTCGGAACTGAGGATGGGCGCGAGGATCCAGAGGGCTGGGACGGTCACTGTCGCGCTCAGACGGCACGGTGGGTCAGGGTGCTCACTGCCTCATCACTGCAGATAGCCTGATCCCATCCTGCGAATAATCCTTGTCGTCGACGAAGTGTTTAACGAAAGCGATGTGAAACAAAAGCAGGGGAGGAGGCGGTTCTGTCTGGGAAGAGCCGCGTCACGCGCAGAACGGGCAGGAAAACCATCCGTGGCTTTGAGCGGGAAGAGAGGAGAGGTGGGAGTGGAGGAGAACCGAGATAAAGGAGGGAGGGAGGAGGGAAAACGGCGAGGCCGAGTCACGCGGCGGCAGCAACAGCCGAGGAGTCTTCGGCTCCAGTTGCTCGTGGGGCTGCGACGCGAGGCCCTCCGTGCCTCCGAGCACCTGCCGCGCTCCCAGCACTCGCTCCCTCCCGGGGTGCCGTGCGGACTGCGGGGCGGGGCTGCCCCCACCGGTGTCCTGTGCTGGACAGACGGCGGCCCACGCTGACCCACAGCCTTGCTGACGCCCGGACGTCACCTGCAGGCAGGAGCCTCTGGGAAGCTGGAGTCCCGCAGGTGCATGCTTCAGTTGAAGTCCGGGTGGTGGAATGACCCGGAATTAAACGAGGAAGCAGGGCCGTGGGAGGCGAGTGCCTCGCAGGCTCTCCCAGGTGCAAGGATCCACGTGTCTGCGTCTCGACTTCTGGGGGAAACTGCTTCCGGCTGCGGAGGCCCCATGGACGGGCTGTGAGCCTCGGCTGCCCCTGGGGTTGTGCCCTCGCAGTGGCCAGGCGGTCAGGGCGTCCGCTCACTTCCTCTAAGACTGGGCAGAGCTCCAGCTCCCGGTTCTGCGAACGTGCCAAGCTGCTGCTGGAGATGACGTGGGATCCCCCTCAAAACCGAGAGGTCCAGATGAAATCCAATGACTTGATTTTAACGACCCTCCCACCCCCCTCCACTCCACCCCCAACCCGCCGCCTGCCACCTCCTTCCACAGTGACACCTGTCCCCACACCCGGGGCTGCACCTGAGCCAACAGGACACGAAGTTTCCAGGCAGCCACGCTCTGTAGACAGCCCAGGTGGGTCCTACGGAGAGCAGACGACGGCGGGGTCTCCCGCTCCAGGAAGCCCTGCGTGCGAGGGTCCTCCGTGGCCTGGCTCCCCGAGGCTCTCGGTTCACAGCTGGTGAGAGAACTGTTGGAACAAGAGAGAAAAGAGCAAAATGACTTAATATGCAAACCTGAGATGGTGTCAGTTACAGGTTTTGATTATCCGTAGAAACGGTCAGTTTCACTCACCCTGGCAGAGGGCATCTCTTGCAACACCCCCCACCTGCCCCAGCTAGGATCCAGCTGTAGGGCCAGAGGGTCCTTGTCTGTTCTCTCATTGCTACATCCCCAGAGATAGGTCTCTGGGCCACAGTGGACGTCCCCAACCCTCGAGCCAGAGGGCAGCGGACACTCCTTCACAGTTGCTGGGCCTGCGGCTGGAGTCGCCACCCCTTCCACTTTGCAGGGGTGGGAGACTTCTAGAACGTGTGCCAAACCGGCCTGCTGTCCGTGCTGGGCCCACGGGGGTGTCTCTGTGTCCTGCTGCTGTGTAATGGAGCACCACGGACTGCGCAGCTTAAACGGGCGTTCGTCCTCTCTCGGCTCTGGAGGATGGATGTTCAAGACCATGTATAGGCTGCACTGGGTCCTTCTCCTCCCTCCGTGGCTCGTGGACGTGGCTCTCCAGTCCTGCAGGAGGGAGGGGAGTCGCTTAGACAAGGATGAAGCACCCTCCTTCCAGGCACTGGGCTGCCAACGCTCTGGGCTTCACCGTTTTACAATGTGGTGAAATATCCTGTTTCCCGTCTTGTACCCCCTGCGTTAAGGCAAGACGGCTGGAGCTCACGAAGTTTAAGGTCTCCTGAAGAAGAAATGTGCCACGTAGCAGATGACGTGTCCAATGCCCTGACTCAGATCTCTCGCCATGCTCTGTGCGGCTTTACCACGGCAATCGGGAGAAGCACAGAAATTCATCACGCCTCCTTCCCACAGCGGCGTTTGAGAGTAAAACAGACACAATTTACGTGGAGTCTCATCTCCCGCTATCTCACGGACGTTCAGAAACGGCGGCTGCTCTTTCCCATGGTGTCCGCAGGGCCCCGAGGCGAGTGCATCGTGGGGTCCCCAGGAATACACAGCGCGTGGGACACGACCTCTGCCCCGAGGGCCCAGCCGTGCCCAGCGTCCCAGGAGGTTCCTGTGCCTTGCTCTCCCCGTCTCCCCAGGACACTCATGCAGCACACGCCCTGCGGGCCCTGCTGCAGCCTCTTGGGGGGCCGTCTCCTGCTCGGGGCCCCCTTCCTCCCCTGCACCGGCCTCCCTGTCATCGCAGCCCGCGCCGTCCACCCAAGGCACAAATCAGGCTGCTCACGGCCTCCCCGTGCCACCGGGAGTGTGCAGCGCCCCGACTTTGCCCTGCCCCGTGGTCAGGTGCAGGGGTCCCCCCATCTTGCGGGCCAGGAAGGGAGGAGGGGCGGCTGTTCAGGGCCCCGTGACCCTGCTCTGGGCTCTGGCCTGGAAGGAGTGGGGCTCAGGCCACATGCCCGCCTCTGTCCCTTCCGCTGTGCCCGGAGCAGAGCCTGCATGGACTGTGCCTCGGGAGCTCCCGGGGCAGGGCTGGGTCCTGCTCTCTGCTGAGTCCTCAGTGAGCAGGACGGCCACTGAGGACGAGGGCAGAGTCCGTGTTTGCTGAGGCCCACTGCACCGGAGCCTGCTCAGCTCAGAGTCGGGGCGTCGTCAATGAACAAACGAGCAGACACTCGTCACGCACTACACAAGTTAACTGTGACCGTCTGTCCCAGCCAGCCACTGCCTCTTGATGGAGGAACCACCGGGTTCCTGTTTCCTCAGCACCCAGGGAAAGGCCTGGCGGGACGTCGACATGGTGGCCGGTGACGCTTGGAGGAAAGGAGGGAGGGAGGAGGGAGGGAAGGAAAAAAGGAAGACTCAGTCTTTGCCCTCAGTGAGCTCCCGCCTGGCCACGCGGGGCTTGTCCACCTGGCTGTCCTCACCCCATGCTGCCCTTTGCCTGTCCTCTGGGACTCTGGGTCCTCTGTGTGGACGCGACCCCAGCAATCCGTCCAAAGCTGCACTGTGGGGAGAGGTGGCTGTTTGCAGCGCAGGCCTTATTTAAACTTTTTCCATGTAAATAACCGATAGTCATAAAAAGGAAAATTGCATTTGCTTTGAGTGGGCAGAAGATACATTTAAGTCAGAATGAGGAATATTCTCCAAGCGTGGCTTCAGCCCATGAATAACAACACTATATTACTTTTTTTTTTAGCCGTGCAGCTCAACAGAGCTATCCGTCCTTGCATACCAATGCAACAAATTATATTATGTAATGAAAAATGGCCCGGCCCGGCTTCCGAGGCGCACCCGCGGTGTATCAGTGACATTATCATTATGCTCCAGACCGTGATCAACCGGGCCCTGGCTAAACCCAAGATGAAAGGAACGTTCTCCGAGGCTCAGGCCCTGCAGAAGCTGCGCAGACGCCCACCCTTGCTGAGCGCAGGTCTTGGGGCCTCGTAAGGGACACTGGCTTTGTGGCTGGAGCTGCCCCAGGGCCCCGGGTGACCAAACCGGCATCACCCTTTTAGGACCAGAAGTGGGATTTTGAGCAAAGCTTCTGTCAGATTATCGGGGTCCCCTTCATTTCAAGGCTTCATGGGAGGGGTCCCTGCTTCTTCCTGCAGCCTTGCTGGTCTGGCTGCATGCGGCCACATGTCCCCAGAAAGCTCACACCTCCAGCACTGGCGTCCGCCCACCCGCCGCCGAGTGCCGCAGCGTGCCTGGAGGAGCCGCCCAGCGCACAGCCACGCCGCGAGCGCCCCGCTCACCTGACTGCCGTGCCAGCCCTGCCGCAGCGCCTGAGGCCACAGCACCGCGTGTCCTGAGGAGCTCGGGGATCAGCAGGAGAGAAGAACCATCACCTGCCCACCTCCCAGCCATGTGGCCGGTGCAGCGAGAGAACCCGAGCCAGGCATGTCTCCTGACCACCTGCTCTGTGCTCGGGACAGGGTGAGAGGGGAGGAAAGAGGAGACGTGAGACACAAAGACAGACGGTGGCTGCCCACAGAGACTCTGCCACCACCTTGCAGCTCTCCCTTAGCACTTCAAGACCTGTCTCAAATGGCAGCCACCTCTTTCAGGGAGCCCTCCGGGACTCCCATGGGCAGAGACAGTTTCTCTGTCCTTCTGGGCGGCCCTGCACTTGGTACCGTCCTCTGCAGGAGTCAAAATGGTACACTTTAACTCCTATTCGCATGGCAGGGTTTCACTCCCATTACATAGATGTGAAGACTGAGGCACGGGGAACGCAGGTACCCCCGGAAGACGGCAGCCTGCGATGGCTGAGCAGGGATGGGAACACGCCTCTTCCATCTCTAGGCAAGATGGTTTGAGGGTGTCCGTTCCAGCCTCCTGTTTTCACACCTGCATTCAGAATAGCGTGGCCAACTGTTCCGGTTGGCTGGGCACTGAGGGGGTGCCCAGGACTCGCGACTCTCCATTTTAACACCAGGAAAATGCTGGGAAAACTGGGGCAGGTTGGTCATCCCAACTCAGGACCCCTCGAGGTATAGACGAGGAATCCAGGTGGATGGAAGTTAAATTAAAGTAACACATAAATAAACGAACAAAATACCAGCAACAGGAAGATGCTCCCAGGGCCGCCGGAGCAAGCTTCCCTGGCACACTTAGCTCTGTGCCGCGCCGGCCCCCAGCGCCACACCAAAGGCGGCTCACTCACTCCAGCTGGGCGCTCGGCGGCACCTTGGGAGGAGCTGAGCTGGGGCCTCTGTGACAAGGGCCAGCTCCCCTCCCACCCCCGGGCAGGCACCCCACTGCAGCTCGGACAAAGCGCAAGTGTCAGACTCAAGGTAGCACATTTGGGGAACCCTCATGGGAAGCCAAGAGTTGGGGAGGAACTTTCTGCCCCAGTCCACCCCCCGCACCGCCAGGCTTGGTGCCACTCCCCACGGGGCATTGCCAGCAACGCCGTTAGAAAGCACAGACACTGCCTGTCTTCCTGACTGTGACTCGTCGTGGAACACAGCAGCCTGGAAAGTCCCCATTTGAAGTTGGGAGGACTCGGGGTCCCCTTCACCCCTCCGTCCACGCATGCCAGGTCCGAAGCGCGAGGATGGCAGTGCCCTGGAGCCGGCCCGCGACTAGCGCTGGAGGAGGGGCGGCGAAAGGGCGAGTCCTGAAGGGGGGCTGCGCTTCTCTGAGCCCGCCCTGGGGATAGAGACTGCAGGGGCCCCCGCGGCTCAGTGCTGGGTGCTGAGAATTCACACAATTCATCATAAATTCCCACAACTGATTTTTTTTTAAATCATTCAAATTTATGGGTGATCATGAAAATCTCTCATCAGATGTGAGTCACAGCCGCAAAAATGATTAAGCAGGAATTCTAATTTGTAACGAAATAGCTGACCCTGGCTGAGTAATAAAACAATCAGATGCCGTCCCAGCTCTGGTCTCACGACGCGCCTGCTCCTTCCTATTCTGTGCCTGGTCTCGCTCTGCGCTTCTGCCACCGACAGCCGTGAGGACTCTGCTTCTCTGTGGAGCCACCCGGCCGGCCGGCCGCGGCACCAGGAGGGCCCTGGGTCACCGTCTCAGGACATCCCCTGCTCTCCTACTGGACGGAGGGGCCGTGTCCTCTCCTCAGAGACCTCGATGCACCTAGACCTGTCCCCGGAGCACAGCAGGTCCCAGCCCCTGCGGGCTGAGCCGTGTGCCTCACTGCCACGTACAGGACCTCTGTGCAGCCGGAGTCCCGAGTCTGTCCGGAGTCCAGTGATGACGCCCGGGGTGGTGTAGGTCCCACCCTGGGGTGCAGACCAGCATCCCAGGGCACCACCCTGGGGCACAGGCTGCAGGGAGGAGGCCGCAGGCTCCCGCAGCGGGGCTGAGTCTCAGCCGTGGTCCAGGAGCAGAGGGCAGGCAGGCAGCTGGGACGTGGGAGGGCTTGGGACTCAGGAGGGTGACAGTGCCAGAGCAGACTCAGCAGAGGGAAGCCCTGGCAGGTGGGCCGGGGGGCGCAGACCAGGGAAGGAGCCCTCTGCCCCTCTCTTCCTGGCCACGGGGCCGGGGAAGGACCCGGTGTTGCAGCTGCCCTTGTCCACATCGCAGATCTGCCCTGAAGCCTTCCTGCGGCACAAAGACAGAAGGTAGAACCGGGAAAGGACGGTGACCCCGACTCAAAGGCTGTCTCCAGCGCTGCTCTGTGCATTGCTAGCTGGGGCCCTGGGAAAGTCACCCTGGCGCGCTCAGCCTCAGGGGCGCTGGGACCCTCCAATGGGCAGCCACGCTCCCCCCATATCTTGGTGTCTTCACATGTCAACATGAGAAGGGACCACTGTTCCCAAGCCCTTTCATTTCAAAAGCACCTACCGAGTGCCCATCCTGGGCCTGGTGCCGGAGCACGCCACTCCGCTGGCAGGCTGTGTCTCAATCACATGCCCACACCTGAGGGATGTTGTTATCATCCCATTTCACAGGTGCACAGACCGGGCCGGGGCCAGGTAGGAAGTGGAGGAGCCAGGACTCAGACTCGGGCAACCTCACCTTCCGACCGGGCCCCCCTGCCTCTCAGAGGACCACCCCCACAAGTTTTAGGGGCGCCTGTCGTGCGCAGTGCCTTGATCCTGGTGCTGGGGTCTGGAAAGGAAGCAGACCCTTCCCAGGCAGGGGACTAGACACAGGACAGCAAGGAGTTCCCTCTGAGGGCGGAGAGGCTGTCCTGTGGACGGGCCCAGAAGGAGGCCCAGTGGAGGGAACATTCCTTTCTGCTGGGGGCCAGGGGCAGGTGGGCCCCAGGGAAGGCTGAAGTTCAGAGGTTGACAAGGTGCTACAGTGGACGCACCTGTCTGGGCAGGGCTGGCTTTAGGGGCAGAGACATGAGTGGGGGCAAAGGCAGGAAGCGAGAGGGCTCGGTGGCCTCAGGCACCGTGCTGGCCCACTTTCCCAGGGCTGCAGGGAAAAGCCCTCCCCTGGGGGGTGGAGCTGGCCTGAGGCACAGGCCCAGGGACAGGGAGGGCCAGGCTGGGGACTCTTCCCTGCGCGCCCCAGGAAGGCAGCGGACCAGCCGGCCCCCCTCCTGCCGCCGCCTGTGACGCTTTGCTCAACACTGTGTGATGAAATATCATTTTCCACCACACTTATTTTTGTCTTCTCCGTCTATTCTGGGAAGCAGATTCTTAGATCAGCAATTAGAAATGTCACTTGCACTTTGGGGAAGGGGGCGTTATTTGCAAGGTCTATAATTGAGAATAGTAATCAAATCCGTTGACAACTTCCATGATACAAAATGGTAATTAATTGTGAATTTTTGATGGAATGTATAATATTTATCTATTTTTGAACTTTTTAATGATTAGCAACAAGCTCTGGTTCGTCGCTTCCTCTTTCGTCTGATTTCTATAGTTAGCATCCGTTTTTTGTTTTTCTTTTCCCATTAAAAGTTCCTTGGGGAAGAGAGAAGCTACTTAAGAATGAACTCCAGGGTCAATAACCCTGCAGCACCTACCTCGCGGGGACGGGGAGAGCAGGTGCTCTGGGTCTCCTCAGCCCGGCTTTGCAGAAAGCGTGTGGGGAAGAGAGTCCCCGAGACCTCCAGGGTGAGAAGGGTCCACACTGGGCCCCCGGGGGAGGCCGAGCCGGGTGGAGGGCACTGGCATCCGGATTTGTCTGTGATCACCCTGGCGTCAGCACGGGAAGTCCTACATCCCGGACGTGCATTTGACCTGCTCTGGCCACTGCACGCATGTTTTATTCAAGGCAGTTCCCGTCCAAGGTGACAAAACAACCTCTGAGATGGAGCATCGGTCGCCTCCGGCTGCCTTAACAAATGCACACCGACGGGCGGCTTACCCAGCAGACATCCATTCTCTCAGCTCTGGAGGCTGCAGTCCGAGGTCACACCGTGGGCGGGGCTGGCTCGCCCAAGGCCTCTCTCTGCGGCTTGCAGACAGCGTCCATCTTTGCATCATCTTCCCTCTCTGTACGTGTCTGTGTCCTCTTTTTATAAGGACAGCAGCCCCGCTGGGTTAGCGCCCACCCTAAAGATCTCACTTTAACTTCGTTATCTCGGTAAAGCCTCTGTCTCCAAACAGGGTCACAGCCGAGGTCCTGGGGCTTGGGCGTACACGTGAATTTTGGGAGATGCAACTCAGCCATGACGGGTGACAAGTGGCTGAGCCAACCCCAGCCAGGACGGCTGTGGGGACCCAGGGGAGCTGGGAGAGACTGTTCCCAAAGGCTGCTGGGTCCCCTGCAGGGTGTCCCAAGGGGATGGTGGCCTGGGACGGCAAGGCTCTGGGCTGGACCGCTTGCTTTTCATTCACTTCCTTCATCCCGGAAACCATGCTTTGCAGGGGATACGAGGAAAGAAAGGGAACGCCATCGGCCATCTCTCACACGCTGGGCCTGGATGTGGGCCGGGAGGGCTCAGATGGGGAGTGAAGGTTTCTAAGTCGGGACCGGCCCTGCGATTCGCCGCTGTGGGTCACATCAGAGCAGCCTGTGTAGCCCTGCGCATCACCCCATCTCACGGATGAGGAACCGAGGGTGCTCCCTGGTCAGCCGTAGGGTGGACCATTCCACGTGGGAACTAAACGAGATTCACCCGGCAGAACGTAAGTCCGATCGGCTCTATGTGGCCGCACGGCGACACGTTATCAGGTTGGCCGTCAGCATCCACACCCGATTTTTCTCCTGGCACCACCCGGGCTACAGGAGCTGCAGCCTCAGCCCCCGGGGCACCGGTGCTGTCCCAGCTGCTCTGTGGCCAGGGCACGCGCACGCCACACTCACGGGGACGGCGAGCTTGTCGCCAACAGTCTACACCAAATCTTACATCCAGTATTGTAGTTGAGAATGGTTTTCAATCTAAGTTTTAATTATATCTTCGAATCTGGTCTTTTGCTTCCAAACAAGTCAACGGCGCAAATTTCATCTTTCTTCCACGCAGCTCTGCAGCTCTCAATCTGTTGTCTTCATCGCCCGGCGATTACCCACGGCAGTCAGAATCCTTCCCGCGAAGGCATCTGAGGGAGGAATGGAAACAGAACAGTGGATGAAGTTGAAGAAATTTGGAATAGCAGACTCTCGACTGGAAAAAAAATCTATTTGCACTTATTGGGCACGCTGTTGCCTCCCGTGATGAGGACAACTTGTTCAGGTGTCGAGCACGGCCTCCCAGGGCTTGGCGGCCACTCTCTGCTCAGGGTAAGACTCCCACAGCCAAACCCCAGGATACGGAGAAGTTTGGGAAGGTGACTGCTCTTTGGTCATGGGGCCAGGCATGTGCCTTCATTCTCTCGGCCTCTCCTGGGCCACCTGAGTGTGTGAGCTGCTGAGCACCAGGGGAGAGGCGTGAGGCAGAGTGTCCAGCTTCAACTGAGCCCCATGGTGAGCACCTACAGCTCAGAGTGGGGGCTCGGGCTCCCTGGGAAGCACGGCGCCCAGGCCAAAGGGTCCAGTGCAAGGTGGACACAGCGGGGGTGCACCCTGCCCACGTCTGGAAGGCCCACAGCCCAGACCGGGCAGCCTGAGGCTGCAGGGACGTGGCTCCCCTCTGAACCCCAGGCTCAGCCTCCCTGGCAGCCAGTAGAGACACACCCGTGGCTCGGTTCTCAGCATTTAGAAGGCAGACCAGGCCAACAGCCGTGCCCCCTGTGGGCAGACGCCCCGTGAGGACTCCCGCACACGTGCAGACGCAGTGTGAGAGGACAGGGACTCCGGGAGAGTGGAGGGGGCAGGATCCGAAGACGTGTGGGTCCTTCCTCGTTAGGTGCCCCGGTCCCACACCCCTAGGCCAGAGAGGGACGGCGGGAGTGGGGGTGGTGCCGGAGTCTGGGCACACCTGCTTCTCCCGGCCTAGCGAGCATCTTCTCCGCCCGTGGTCCGCTCACCCTGGCCTCCCACCCCAAGACTGACGCCTTTCATCATGGAAAATTTGTCACTACTGAGCAAATGTAAGATGGGGCCTGGCAGAAGAGGCCTTGGATCCAGGCCAGGAAGTCGGGGCTTTATGCTGTGGGGGTGACGGGAGCCCCACTGCACCCCCAAGTCCCCACGTGTCCCAGGCAGAGAGTGGGGGAGCGGGGCCCCCACCGGCTCGTCACTAATCCCCACGGCCAGACCTCACACCCCTGCCGCAGCGCAAACATGTCCCAAATCCAATTGATAAGATGTAAAACATCGCCTCCCCCACCTTCCGTGTGCAGCAGGTCAGAAGTTGGTGACGTTCATTGGATTACTTGGCATAAACATGATTTTCATAATTACCGTGGGCCAGAGCCCGCGCCTGCTCCTGAATAATGAGCACTGAATTCTATTACGGTTCAGGATTAAATATCTTCCAGTTCAGCTCCTCCGGCAGGCGGGCGAGGCCGTGTCCATGGCGCAAGCCTCCCTCCGTGATGCGCACGGGCCAAGATGAAGAATCTCCGCTGCTGCTCTGTGTCCCCAATAACGCATCACTGTGCAGCCAGAGGAAGCCGCGTGGGAATCACACTCTGTATTTTGTAATCAAGGGGATTTGCTTGGATTTGTGATAATTTTAGGTAGTTTTCTTGTTCACTGAAGATAATTATTCTCTACCTGAGGACATATATTAGTCTTATGACAACATCTTCACGATTGAAACGGTTTATTTATAGTTCTTATTTGTGCCGTCAGTATTGGGAGGCCTTAGTATCTGCACATCTCGGTGCACCGAGCCAGGGCCCGCAGCAGGGTGGGAGCTCAGAGCCCGTCTCTCAGGGCCCCTCGTCTTCCAGACGAGCAGGGGCAGCCCGGGGAGGTGAGTCGACTCTCCAAGGTTACCTGAATAATCGAAGGCCCTCTGGTAACACATGTTAACTCTGCATTTCAGACACGACCAGTTAAGCATATTTAACGGGCCAGTGTGATTCACGAGCCCACAGCACAAGGAGGGGGGAGGTCCCCATGCGGAGTAGGACCGCGGGTCAGGAGACGCCGTCAGGGAAACCGGAGCCGCACCCTGCACAGAAGAACCACCTCTACACAGGGCTTTTAGAAAGCACAGAGTTTAGAGTTTGCTCCTGAAAAACTGCAAGGAAGGATTATCAGTTGAGACATTCATGAAATGAAGAATATGCGCACACACACACACACACACACACACGAGGAGGTAAAGTAGCTCCCTGTCCGACGCTGCTTGGTGTTATGCTATAGTCATAAAACCTTATTTTGCAGATTACAAAACAATTTCAATAGAATATCCTATTCGATCCCCCAAAACAAAACCTTCTGTGTAGAAGGGCAGGTAGTATGGTTACCATTTCCCAACAAAAACCAGAAGAGACACTGAGATCCGCGGAGCTAAAGAACTCGCTCGGCAGCACCTGGCTGGGCCCCGGGGACCCAGGCTCAGCCCGGACTCAGCTCCACGGCTCTTACCGCTGTGCCTTCCCCGCCCCAGACGGTTTTCTGGGATTATTCCATCCAGGTGCCTGGAATCCCACCATCCGGAAATGTCATGTATCTTATCATTCAGATGTCACTGTAGAATTCCACGTAGAATTCCTATACCTTGCTGATGAAACGTATCCTGAGCCATTTTATGAAGGTTTTCTGTCATTATGAATGGGTTTTCTGTCCATCTCCACTTGAAATTTGATATTTCTAAAAAAAATAGTTTTTTGCCAATTTACCTTCTACCCAGCTACGTTGCCACGTTTACAAGTGACTTCAGTGCAGCCTTTTGGTTTTCCTGGGATACAGCCACATCCTCGGCAAATGGGTGCCGGTCTTTTCTGTGTTTATCACACATTTAATAGTGGTCCAACCAGGTTCTTGGCAGGCATTCTGGCAAACCGGAAGAAGTGATTTTAAATTGCACATAGAAGACAGACTGTCCAAGAATCGCCGTTTATTTAATCAAGTGTAAACAGCTCCTTCAGTCGAAACCGTATGACATTTTTACACGTAGACAAGCGGATCAGTGGGACGCAACACAATGTCCAGAATTGGTCACTGCTGTGGGGAGTCTCTGTGTCGCCCTAGACCGGAGCACCCAATTATCCAGTCTAACCTGGGCACCACTGAGGTACGCTGTGTTCACACCCACAGTAAGTCGGCTTTAAGTAGAGTTTACCCTCAATAACGTGGGTGGGCCTCATCCGATCCGTTCAAGGTCTTAGGGGCAGAAACTGAGGTTTCCTGGAGAAGCAGGAATTCTGCCGGGACTGCGGCATCAGCTCTGCCCGAGCTCCAGCCCACCGGCCTGTCCTGCACACGTCAGACCTGCTAAACCCCTCGATCCCGCGAGCCAACTCCTTAACATAAATCTCTCTCTTTCCCCACGGAAGTTTCCTGACTTGGTCTCTCCTCTGGTCAGATTTACAGTGACTATTTCTCCACACCCATCGGTAAGTTCGATTTTATCTGGCAAGGCCAGAAACACGCCTTGACTGTCCCTGCTCAGGACACGTCAGCTCTCCAGCCCTGTGTTGTGTTAGTCCACGGGGTCATGGTCACTTTTCTCTAGATATCGCGCTGGTCCCTTGTGCCCATGGTTCTTAGCAGAGACTGAACGTTTGACCATGGGCCACCGAGTCACCATGTGACCTGAGCTGCCCGTCATGAACTGGTTGTTCTCTGACCCACCAAACCACAGAGCCGGGCGTGCACAGCAGCACCCCGGCGTCAAGCAGACGTGGTGTCCACATGGCCAGGCCCGAGCAGACCCTGAAGGCACAAATAAGCCACATGAAGAAATGGCCCAAATGCCCGGGGTCTCCACTCCTCTGCGCTGCCTTCTCTCCCCAGCCGCACCTGTGGCCTCAAGAGTGGTCAGCTGCAGGGCTGCAGCCCTTTCTGGGACGCCCCTGAAGGACAGTGGTGAAGGACGTCCCCCCAGTGGGCAGAACTTGGAGCGACGCACCTGGTCGCTCCCTTTGTTTGGAAGGGGAGATGCCGGAGTTGTGAGCGTTTACTAACTGATGGGCAGTGGCCGACAGTTTGCTTGGAGGGTGGGATGGTCAGTGACTTAGAGAGAGCATGACTTGAAAATTGGCCACCGGGAGGCCTGGGTATGTGCCATGGAAAAATTATTCTCTGAATGAGCGAAAATGATGAAGATATTTGTGTCCCACGTGCATGTCCCCCAAAGGGTGACCTCAGCAGAGGAGGATTTTAATAAACGGCCGGGTAGGATGACCCGCTATGCGGCAGCCACCCCGTCATCGCCCATGGGTGCACGAACAGAGTGTCCATGGCGGCAGGGACGGAGGTCACACATGGACTCAGCCACATGGACGTCCGCTCTCCAAGGCTGACCTGGTTACAACCACCGCTGAGCGCCCAGTTTGAAAGCAGCAGAGACCAACACTGAGTCCCCAACGTGGCACCATCCCCTGGTGATCGCCAGCAACCTGGAGGCAGGTGGATGACGCTGGACCACTTCCACCACGGAAGGGGCAGCGTTTCGTCCTCACTGGAACAGACGCCCACTCTGGATGGATTTGCCTTCTCTGCACACGATGCTTCTGCCAAACTGCTGCCCACGGACCCACGGCAGTGCCTTCCCCGCCACCGCGGTATCCACGCAGCACCGCTTGTGACCAGGGAACTCGCTTTGCGTCATATTCCATGTGGCAATGGGCCGATGCTCATCGAACTCCCTGTCCCCACCATCCTGAAGCCCCGAACAGCGTGGCAGCATGGCCTTCTGGAGACCTGGCTGCAGGGCCAGCTGGGAGGCGACACCTTGGAGGCAGAGGGCAAGGTCCTCCAGGAGGCCGTCCCAGCGTCCAGTGTATGTTGCTGTTTCTCCCACACCAGGAATAACAGGCCCAAGAATCCAGGGCTGGAAATGGGAGTGGAACTGTCACCATCACCCCTGGTGACCACTAGCGCAGTTCTTCCTTCCTGTCCCCTCCACCTTGTGCTCTGCTGGTCCGGGGGTCTCAGTTCCTGAGGGCCGATGCTTCCCCGGGGACACAGCAGTGCTCATGGAGCCGGAGTGAGGACTGCTGCCCGGCCACCCTGGGCTCCTCCTGCCTCTACAGCGGCAGGCCGAGGAGTGGCGGCGCTGGCTGGGGCGACTCGTCCTGGTTCCCAGGGGAAGCTGCACTTCTGCTCCACCGTGGAGGCAGGAAGAAAACGCCTGATGCAGGGACCCCGAGGCTGCCTCTGTCCTCCCATGCCCAGTTATTGTGTCGCCGGGACGCTGCAGCTGCCCGAGCCAGGCGGGACCACCAGGCAGTCGGCAGTGAGAGGAGAAAGAGGGCGGTGTGGGCAGGCCGCTGAGTGAAGGCGTCTCGGGCGAGGTGGGTGGGGCTGCATGGCCTGCCCCACCTTAAGCCGAATGGGGTTTGCTGAAAGAGAAACATGCAGTGTTCTTGGCCTCTGTGCCCTGAAACTGGAGCAAAGGCCTGGAAACTGCCCCTGCCCCACACCAGACAAGCCCAGCAGGAGCCGGTGGCCGGAGAACACAGCAGTGCCAGCCTCAAGGCCCCGTGTCTGCGGCAGGCGCCCGGCGCTGTTCTGAGGGCCGGGTGTGTCCACATCCTCCTGAGAACCGCACAGGGTGGTGCTGCCGTGAGCCTCCTTTGACCAATGAGGAAACTGAGGCCCAGAGAGGCTGGGAACTCGCCATGCTCCTGGCAGGTGGGAAGAGGCAGTGCTGGGAGCACCCCCGGGGGGCCGGCACCCAGTCCCGCCAGGCTGTTCCTTGCCAGGCAGAGAGAGGAGCTGCGGAGGGGCCGAGGCCTTTCCGGGGATCAGGGGGGTGTCCCTGCTCCTGGCCCAGCGCCGGACCTGAGCCACCCCGGGGAAGCTCTGCCCCAAGGGGCGCCTGGACAGTCAGGGCCGGGACCTCCGCGCAGGTCTGGGGTGGGGGAGGCTGCGGGAGGCAGACGAGGGGGGATCCCCACTCCAGGGTCCCCACAGGGATGCTCAAGGGACACCCAGGTGCCCCACCCGAAAGCAACAGTGAAGCAACTGCTCTTACAGCCCTGCACCCTGTGGCCTCTGCTCTTGCTCTGACCATGGTAACTCTGGGAGAACCTAGAAGGTTCTAGAAGAGCAGCTACAAGATGGCGACAGAAAGCCAAGCCAGGAGGAGGGGAGACAAGAGCATCCCCTTCCCACCACGTCCAGCAGCCCCGCTGCGGAGCACCGTGGGGCAGGGTCGCGAGGACGAGGGTGCGAAGTGAGGGTCTCAGACGGGTGTGTGCTGCGTGTCTGGAAGCAGCCAGAGAGCTGTGACATCTGCCCGGGATCCCCTCGGGACACGGGGGATGAGCTGGTCACACTCATGCCATGGTGAGAACAGAGGAACCTGTCCCCGTGGGCTTCCCCGTCCCTGAAGGAACCCACTTGTCCGTGACAGATCACCCCGCCGAGGACACCACGGGTTTGATTTCTTCTTTAAACATTGTGGGAGATTTCGGAATCCAGATTTAGCAATGAAATTAACATATAATTTTTTCTTCCGTGACTATCATTATCCGTCTTTGACACGATGCTTTCCATCTTTTTGTGTGATCCGGAATAGTCTGAATATCACAGGAATTGAAGAGTAACTAGAGTACAGTTCAGAAATCATTAACTCGAGAGTCATTTTTATTTGGTAATTTTTAAAATAGTCCCTGGCTCTAATGTTCTACGTTAGCATGCCCAGAATCTTCCAGGTAAAATGATACTTTCCAGACACAAAGTCAAGATCAGAAGTTGCCTTGCAGGGAGAGGTTGGGAGCGAGGGTTGGGTGGATGTGAGGATAGATTTTCACTTCTCATTTTATATACACATTTATTCTATTTTGTTAAAATTATTTCTTGCTTTAGCAAATCAAAATGTGATTTACTTTTAAAATCTCTCACAACTTTTTATTGCTCCATGGTGAACATACCAAAGGGAGCACAGCCGTGCACCCACACTGGAGTCCGAGACGTGGGTCTGATCACACCCTGGAAGTCCCTGGCGCTCCCTCTCTCACCAAAGGTGACCCTCATCCTGTCTCTAACGACGTGGGCAACTCTCGCCCCTGTTACAGTTACCTAAGTGGAATCAAACAGATGGTCGTGATGTCTGTGAGATTCCCCCGTCCCTGCGTGAGAGGTGACTCGCGGCTCCCGCTGTTGGACAGGACGCCACCACGCAGAAGCCTCAGTATTCGCGTCCGTGCCACTGACGAGCGCGTCTGCAGGAGAAGGGCTCCTGCGATTATTCCAGTAAGTGGCTCTCGGTGACACACGTGTTTGCGCTGGATCCGTACCCGGAATGGAAAGCTCCGTCACGGAACGCGCTTGGTTTCAGCTTTAGCGGGTCCCCCCGGGGGTTTCCCAAAGGGAGTGTCACGAACACCTCCATCAGCAGCAGTGGGGAGATGGCGCCACTCCATGTCCTCGCTGACTTTCCTCACTCCCTGGGGTGTCCCCCGTCCTGGGGAACCGCAGTGGCGGCTCCCTGGAGCTGTGCATCACGCAGAGGCCACTGGACGCGGCGTTCTGTGACGTTCTGTGTTAGTCAAACATCCTGCCCCTTTCTGTGGGGCTGTCTGTTATCCCTTCCATGGTAATTCGAAGTCTTTGCGTATTTTGGCTGCGGGTCCCGAGTCGGATTCGTGCGCTGTCAACATCTCCTCCACCGTCAGCTGTCAGCTCGCTCCGTCAACACGGCTCCTGCAAAACGGGGTTCTTAATTTTGGTATAATCCAACTCACCCACTTTCCCAGAGTAGGTCTCGTTTACAAGATCTGCCTACACTGAGAGCACAAAGATGTGCTCCTGCGCCTGCTTCTAAAAGCTTCCTTGTTTCCAGAGAGGTCTCATTTAGACCCGTAATCCATCTGAAATGGATTTTCATGTAAGGTAAAAAGTAGGGTTCAGGATGACTCTCCCCCACACAGATACTCGATTAATCTCACCCGTTTATTGAAGTCTCTCCTTCCCTTTCTGGACTGCAGCCTTCGCTTGGTTTCAGATCATTTTTTCCCAAAGGAATCTCCGGCTTCATACGCAGGTCCCCCCATCAATGTCCTCGCTCTCTGTTCTAGGACCTGGTCCGGGGTCCTACATCACAGTCGGCTGCCGCGTCTCCAGCCCCCTCTGGTCGGCACCGTCGTCTCCCTTTTTCCTTGTTATTCACGACCTTGCAGCCGTGAAGAGAGCTGGCTGTGTCGCAGGCTGTCCCCGAGCCTGGGCTTGTCCGTGTTTCTCAGGATTAAATGGAGGCTGCTGGTTTTGGAAGTAACACCACAGGTGGGAAACACCCTTGTCATCACCTGGTAGCAGGGGCACATGACATCGCCTGACACCTCTGCCGACGCTGCCTTCCTCCCTGGCTAAAGCGGGGTGTACGTCTTCTCCGCGGCAGAGGCCGCGTTTCTCCCTCCCAAGCCTGTTCCTGGAAACCAGTCCTGAGTCCACCCAGCCCTGGAGATGAGGGAGCTTGTCAATCCCCACCTGGCGGAGGGAGGCGCATCTGCATATAATATTTAGATCCTTCTTTGACAAAGATTTGCCTCTTCTACCGTTTTGTTTATTTATTCAGTCATTTATTTATATTCGTATGGACTATGCATATTTATTTTCTACGCTGTCAAACCTTTTCTAAAATCCAATATCAAGACGGAGTTGTTGTTCGCTTCAGACTGAGGTGGAGCAAAAGGAACCAAACCCGGCTTCTCACTGGCACAAAAACGACACAGAGAAAATATGTGAAAAACAGTTTTCAAGGCATCGGGCACCTGGCAGTGGAGGACAGGCCCCTGAGAGGTGGGGACGCGTGGGCTGAGCTCAGACTGCTCCAGCCAGGGCCTGGAGAGAGTTTGCAGGCTGCAGTACGTATGTTGGGGGACCCACATGTGGAGCCCAGCAGACTCCTGAGTTGAGCAGAGGACCTGGGAGCCCACAGAGGCCGGGGCAGCCCGAGTCCACCTGACGGAGGACTGCAGCAGAGAGAGCCCCGGAGCTCTCCACATCTGCCCCTGGGGCTCAGCGGAACATAGATCAGTGCGTGAATGTGAGAAACCACCCAAAGTCAGGGAAAGACCACCCAAAAGGACTAAAGGGAACAATACTCAGAACGCACACAGGGCCAGGAGCGTTGCTTCCTCACCAGTCACCTGGGAGAGTTCATCAGTAGGTTGTTCAGAAAGGCCAGGTCTCAGCAACAGGGGAAAATCAGCCCTAAACTAAATGGGCCTGCTTAGTAAATGTGGAAAACAATTCCTGGAAGGATAAAGCTGTTTCCAAGGAACATGACTGCATATCAAAACAAAGCTCAAAAATAATTTACAACTATAAAAAACTTCAACACCAAATAAGGTGAAATTCACAATATTTGGCATCCAATTAAAACTATCAGGCAGCCCGAAATGAGGGGGGGAAATCAATCAATTGAAATCAACCCAAGACTGACATAGATGTCGGAATTTCCAAAAAAGGGGACATGAAAATAGCTATTTTAACGGTATGCTGTATGTTCAAAATACTAGCAACTGGACGTGTTAAGTAGAGACATGGAGGTTAGTAAAAAGCATCAAATCAAACATGAAAGCTAGAGATGAAAATTACAATGTATGAGCTGAAAAACTAACTCATGGGACTAATGGTACGTCAGATATTGTGAAAGAAAATATTAGCGAACTCGAAGACGCAGCAATAGAAACCACCTAAAATGAAACCTATAGAGAAAAGAGACTAAAAAAAATAACGGACCACCAGTGAGCTAGAGAGAAATTTTTTAGCAGCCTGATATATGTACACTTGGAGTCTCCAGGGAGACAGGATAAAAAGAAAAACATATTGGAAGAAATAATGGCTGACGTTTTTGTGAATCTTATGAAAACTATAAACCTACAAATCCAAGATGCTCAATGAGCTCCCAAGATCAGGAAATAAAACTAGCAGGTGCATCCTGATAAAATTGCTCTGAACTACTAATAAAGAGAAAATCTTAAAGCAGCAAGATTTTTAAAAAGTCGCATTACACATAGAAGAATAAAGTGCAACGACAGATTTATCGTCAGAAACCATCCAAGCAAGAAGTCGGTAGGACAACCACCTTTAAAGTAATAAAGTGTCAACCTCGATTTCCATATCCAGTGAAAATATCTTTCAAAAATGAAGACAAAATAAAGACTTTTTTAGACATACAAACCCTGAAAGAATTCATCACTTCTAAGGAATATATGTATAAAAAAGCTCCTTGACTAGTAAATAAGTTTAACAAGGTTGCAGAATACAGTATACATTTAGAAAGTCAATTGTATTTCTGTATGCTATAAATAATTAAAAATCAAAGTTCTAAAAACACCATTTATATAAGCATAAAAATATAAAATACTTAGGAATAACAATATGTGTGAAATAATGTACACTGAAAACTATAAAATAATGATTAAAGCAATCAAAGAAGCTTAGATAAATGGATAAATACACTCTGTTCATGGAAGGACTCGAGATAGTAATGATATTAACCTCTCCAAAACGGTCTATAGTTCAATACGCAAATTCTATCAAAATGGCAGCAAGACCTTTCGTGTGTCTGATTCCAAAATTTATATAGTAAAGTAAAAGAACCAGAATACCCACAAACGCTTTGAAAAAGAAGAATAAAATTAAAGAAATTGCACTACCTGATTTTAATACTTAAAGATCTCTATAGCTACAGTAATAAAGACAGGGTTGTATTAATATAAGCATATTTAAGCAGACACATAGAACGAAACAGAGTGCGGAGTCAGGCCCACACGATATGGACTAGTGATTTTATGACAAAAATGCAAAGGAGATGCAGTAAATAATAGGCTTTTTAAAAAACTATATAGAATGTAAAACCTTTCTTTCAAAATTAAAAATGTCAGAAAAATTGTCAAAACACAATAATAAGAGTAAAACTGGGCATCAAACCAAGAACTCAATACTGGGGCTCTGTGGAATCCATGCGGCCCCGCGGGGTCCCTCTCGTCGCTTCATCAACGTCTGACTCTTTCAGGAAACTTAACGTGTCACTTCACATTTGATCTGTGTGCTCATTTCTTTAGATCAATCACTTACTTTTCAAGCTCTGCTATTTCATCTTTCCATTTGGCTTTTAATTTTAGATATTACATTTTTAATTTCTAGAGATAACTGGTTTTTTCCAACTAAGCTCTCATTTTAAAAATTATTTTATTTTTATTGATACATATTTGATGTACACATTTTGGGGGCACATGTGATGTGACACATTCATCTAATCAAATCTGGGTAACTGGGATATGTATCGCCTTAAATTTTTATCTTTTCTTTACCCTGAGAACATTCAAATTATTCCCTTCTGGCTATCTGAAATGGGCCATCAACAAACGTCAGCTACAGTCACCCACTGATCTATTGAGCACTGGGTCTTAGTCCTCGTGGCTAAGCGCACACCTGTGTCTGTCCATCAGCCTCTCCCCCTGCCCCGTCCCGGCCTGTGGAACCAGCAGTCTGCTCTCCGCTCATCGGAAGCTCTCGTTCCAATAGTCTCTCGTCCCCTAGCCATGTTTCATATTCCCTCTAAACCAGGTGAAATGTGCTTATTTACATCCGTGTCTGCAACCCCCACGTCTAATGCATCTGTAGGGCGCCGGCTGTGCTGTCTGTTTCCCTGTCGCAGTTCTGTGTCCCTGCGCGTGTGTGGTGTGTCCAGAGGGTCGTTCTCTGGGGGTTCCGAGGCTGGGCTGTGGGTGTGTAACTCCAGACAATACTGCGTTCCTTCAGCCAGGACCTGCTACCTGGGAACCTGGGCCTGTTTAAAACATGCACCAGCCTCCGTCTTTTTGGACTACGCAGAAAATGCAGCCCCTAACCCGTCTGTGGATCCTTCAGGTGCGGGTTTCAATGGAATCTCCGCCTGCCCCCACTGAGACCGGGGCTCGTGAGACAAGTTCTCTTGCCGTCTCGTCTGCAGGAAAGATTTCTCTGGAACCCCTTCTGTCGAGGGTGGCTCTTTGAGTCTTCCAACCACACACAATGACCGTGATTTATCTCCTCACCGCGGGCCCCACGCAATTGGCAAAAGTCCAAACTCCACATCACTGTCACCAGCAGATGCCTTTATGGGCAACCGGTGTCCTCAGAACCTGCTTTTACGCTTTCCTATTATTATTATTTTTTTATTTCTGAAGATTTTTCTTGCTATTTTTGAGTGAAGACTAGCATTTAAAAGCGTATGTTTTATACTTTATCCACATTCGGAAGTGTATGATAACAGGCTGTCTTGTCTGTTATCTTGCTATCAAAAGAGGTCTCTTCTTCTACAGTATTTTGAACTTTGCTTTTTAATATTCAATCCACCTGGATATTATTTTTGAATGATATGAAATAAAATGATGTAATTTTTCTGTGCTGATACGCAATTCCCCATATACCACTTTTTTAAAAAAAAAAAATCTTAATTTTTCCCACTGAGGTTACAGCAGCTGTGCTGTGTATTGATTCCAGACACTCGGGCTCGTCCTGGGCTACGTCTCTGTTGGTTCATTTGCACGTCACATGCGCTCAGCCCTCCGTCTCAGTCCTGCAGCTTCCTGACATGTAACGGTCTGCGATGGGACAAGCCCTGCTCTTTTTCTTCACAAGTAACTCGACTATTCTTTGCCATTTTCTATTAAGTGATGATAAATTTGTCACGCTCCGTGAAAAATATTATTGGAATTCTGAATGGAATTACATTAAATTTATAGACTAATTTAGGAAAATTGACTTATTCACACTGCTAAGACTTTGCATCCGTAAATGTATCCAGCATCTAGTCGAATGAATACATACAGTCATCCTGCCGTACCTGTGGGGGGTTAGTTCCAGGACCACCCCCGGTGCCAAATCCCCCATGCTCCAGTCCCTGGTATAAAAGGATGTAGAAATTGCATGTAACCTACACACATCCCCCATACATTTTAAAGCATCTTTACTTTATTTCTTGATTATTATAACACCCGATACAATGTAAATGGCACAGCAAGAGTTGCTGGACTACATTTGAAGGCAATAATGACAAGACGTACGTGTTCAGTACAGACACAACCGACCCTTTTCTTTCCTGAATATTTGTGACCTGTGGTTGGTTGAGTTCACAGATGTGGACCCCTCTGAGGCAGAGGGCTGACTCTATGCCTTTTGGAGTTTATAATGTTGTCTGAGAGGCCTGGTACATCTGTGGCACCTTGTAGTATTTTGGGGGACAATAAAAATGGAAATTTGCTTCCTGTTGTATTTTCTATTTCTTTTATCATTTGGAATGCTATTGACATTTTAAAAAAATTTATATCCAGAAACTTTCTTGGTGGTTTTGTTTCTTTGATTATTCTTGTATGCAATCATATCTTCTGCAAAACAAAGTTTATCTTACTTTCATAATTTCTGAATCCAAATTTTTTCTTGACTTATTGCATTGGATTGAATCCAGTGAAATTTAAAGAGGAACAGTAAGAGCTGGC
>RJWJ010020425.1:0-29087 GCA_004363605.1 Indri indri | reverse complement strand
AGTGTGGCTTCAAATGCAAGGTCAGAGGGGATGTTGGAGACGGACACCAAGGATAAGGTGCGTCGGTCCCACACAGAGCTTCGCGGGGGCTGGGGTTGTCATGGCAGAGCCTTTCTCTCTGTGGCTGGTGGTGAAGTCTCGCTGTCATGCCCAGCACCCTCAAGGCTGCATTAACTTCCTCTTAGATGGTGAGGGACCCTTTCCTGGTAGGCATGTTACTAGTTCACAGCCTCATTTTTAAGGTATTAATACAGATTTCTTAAACTTTCTCACCCAAGCTTTCCCTGTTCTGACTTTGCTTTCAATGTGTAGGGGCTTCTGTTCTCTAGCCTGGCTCCAGACAGTGACCGACCCATAGGTCCTCCTGCAAGCATGGACGGCACATGCACGCCTCAGCTCCACACCAGCTCTCTGGTCTACCCTTAGACAATTTCTTCATAACCAACCAACTAACCAACTCAACCTGTACTTCCCTGCTCTGCTATGAGAAAGTGAATTATTCTCCCTGAATGCAGCTTCCTGTATCTACTAGGATTAAATCCTAAGCATATGAATAGCCAAGATGTTTCAGTAATTAATGTTCATACCTAACCTTTATTGAGCTCTTGCTATGTGTCAAGCGCTGCTCTCAGCACTCTATAAGGAATGACTCATTTCACCCTGACAACACAGACACAACCGTATGTTATTGATTGTAAGTCATAAATTACTTTACATATTTTAATATCTCTGAAACCTAATACTTACTATAAGTAGGGCATTTCGTTTAATTGTATTTTTTCCTTTCTCAATGGTACATATTAATAAAATAATACTGTATTGTATGTTCACAGTATCTTAGATGAGACGAAATATGGTATTGGAAACAGTCTGAATCTCTCAGTGTGCTCCTTTGAGAACCCCTGTTTGGGAACCACTAAATTAGAGAAGTTCTGAAGTTTCATTGTGGAATTCTTTTGTATCTTAAGGCCTCAGTAGGAATAAACACTCACTCTAATAGTCTGTCTCTGCTTTGTTCTTCCCATGAAGAACACTTGGGTTTTCCTTTGGTGAGGGGCAAAAGTCTTCAGCAAACATCATTTTGGTCTCAACATCTCCTGGGGGGATTGGGTACTTAACTCTACTGATCATGCAACAGAAAAAAGACAGGATCTTCCAGAAGGGTTTGTTTACTAATGTCATGAGCCCTTCGTCTCGCAATCTTACTTTTAAAAAGGCTTTCTGCCATAAAATCTTATTGGTAATTATAAATTAAATCCCTCCTAATGCAATTGAGATGCAAATTAAAATTGGGCTTCCTTTTAAAAATTCTTTTTAAAAGAAAAGCTAAAAAAAAATTCTTTTTAGCTTGTGGACTGTGCTTGGTTGAGTATGACTTTGTACCTACTCGGGTTTGGGATTTATAGATGTTGGCTGTGTTTTCCCAGAACTCTTGCCATGGGGATAGTAGGGAGAGAGAGGCTTGTGGGGCTCCAGGTCACGTAGGCAGCAGCAGCCAAAAGGAAAGCGTGAGTGCAGAGCAACACCCATGAGACTGTCACAGCCCGAGCCTCAGTCAACAAGCACCACACGCAGGTCAGATTGGAGCTGAGCCCATGGGACCAAGTCTTTGTAGAGGAAGAAGCTGAATCTAAAGTTGCCCCTCACATGAATACGAGGATTCTTAACTGGAAGTTAGCTAGTTTATATTAATAGTACAAGATCATTACCTTCCTGCCTCTGGCTGAAGAGCCTTGACTTCATAGCAAGGAGAGAACCAGTGCTATCCCCAGCCTGAACCTGTAGCTTAAGATGGTGATTGTCTCATGCTAGTCAAGGCCACAGAATATGCAGCTTGCTGCTCTGGAAGCAAAAGGACCTTGGAACAGTGGCCTGCCCAGTCAAGGAAGAAGTACTCTTCTCTTCTCGTCTTAACTGCTAAGTGTGAAGTGAGTGCATACTACCCATCTGTAGGCTTGTAGCATCTCTTCCCTGGAAAGAATTTCTCTGGAAGGAGTAGAGCTGTGTCTGAGGGTTTTAGTGGAGTGGGTGGGTGCTTCCTTTTGTTTTGAGAGGCAGTGTGGCATAGAGGTTAAATCGCTGACTCTGGGACCAGACTTCCTGGGCTCAGAGCCTGGCTCTGCTCCCAGCTAGCTGTGTGAACTTGGGCAACTTACTTAATCTCTCTGTGCATGTTTTCTTATCTATAAAATGGTGATAATAATAATGCCTACCTCAATGGATTTATGGAAAATTAAATTACTAATATAAGTAGATTAAACTATTCATGTAAATAAAATAAAACTACCTACAAAAAAATAAACACAAAAAATAAGTTTGTATCAGGGGAGGAAGGGATAAAGAGAGGTTGATTAACAAGTACAAATATACAGTTAGATAAAAGAAATAAGTCATGGTGTTTGATAGATCAGTAGGGTGACTACGTTAACATACAGGGTGTTATTAGATTTAGGGGAATCTGGTACCATTAATGGTGGGCATAGCACCATGGCACTGAGGAGCACTGCACTGAAATGGCCCTGGCTTTCTCCCTCATTTGAGCAAGAAGAATTTGTAATTTCTGAAGAATCAGTCACCCACATCCCAGGAAAAGTGAGGTCAGGCCACAGAAAAACTCAGCAAGCCTGAGCTGTCATGTCAAACATGAGTGGGAGCTTGTTATAAATGGAGACTCCAGGGCTTCCTAGAATAACTGTCTAACCTTAGCTTTTGAGATAGTATGTGTTTATCCCAGCCTATGCTCTCTGGAGCCAGCTAGAGAAAGGGAGTTAGCAGAAAGGACCTTTGGCTTCAGTGTGAGGACAGAGAGAACTAATACTTGAATCCTCCATGGGGGGGCTTGGAAAGCTAAGAGAGCCTAAATATCAAGTCTATGGAGTCAAGTGGAGAATTGGAACTAGATAAAAGGCCAAGGGTCTGAAGGTGACATCAGAGGAAAGATAGGAAGAATCAGGTTTAGGAGGAATGTCTGAAGGTAATACAGCAAGAAGGAGCATTTTATAAGAGGACTGTTCCAGGGCCCTGGGTAGGAAGAGAACTTTGAGCTTTTTTTTTTTTGAGACAGGGTCTCACCCTGTCCCCCCAGCTAGAGTATAGTGACAGCATCATAGCTCACTGCAACCTCAAACTCCTGGGCTCAAGCAATCCTCCTGCCTCAGCCTCCTGAGTAGCTGGGACTACAGGGATGTGCCATTATGCCCAGGTAATTGTTTTCTATTTTTGGTGGAGACAGGGTTTCATTCTTGCTCAGGCTGGTCTTGAACTCCTGACCTCAAGGGATCCTCCCGCCTTGGCCTCCCAGAGTGCTAGGTTTACAGGCATGCCTATAGGATTAGTCATCATGCCTGGCTGAAAGAGAGCTTTTAAGGTCACCAAACTGTCTCCTCTGCCATCCTTCCTCCCTATGTGTGACCATGGTGACTGCCCACAGCTTAGTGGGCCCACATCAATTGTTTCTCTCTGGGAGAAGCTATTCTACAACTTAAGGAGGACTGGATAACTGCTGCCTCTCCTCTTACCTCTTCATTCATTGCACCCTTTGCAGAAAGCTGTCTGGTTGCTCTGAGCTGTTTCAGTGGCTTCAACAGCCAGTGGCTCCCATCTCAATGGATTCCATTAAAGTGTGTTTCCTCTTTCTGCAGTATAATCCCTCCTCCTGGCATTCTCATGCTTTTACCTACAAAAAGAGGGAAGGCAACACTGTTTTCAAAGCTTTAGCATCCTCTCCAAACGCTGAATGCTTTGGAGTCAGTGTGGCAGAGTAATTTATTAAGAAATTAATAGAAGTTTTGTTCTTTCTGCCACATATATTTATTTTCCTCTCCCATCCTCCTCCTAAGAAAGCAATCAAGCCTTTGGGTTTCCTTGACTTAAGTCTGGGTTTCTTTTGGTGTTGCAGGGCCAAACATGGAGGGTACAGCAGAAATTCTGCCCCAGAACTTTTGAAGCCTAAGCACACAGGACAGCAGAGTTAAATTGTGAGAGGTGAGAGATTTTTGAGCATGTCTGGGGAGTATTTTCAGCTTTCTGGGTGAAGGAAATGGCCTCAGGGTGCTGCTCTGTGGCCTGTGTTGCTGTTAGAGGCATCCGTGAGCCTTCTGTGGGCAGCAATACCCAAGAGACAAACAGTGCGGACCAGGATTTGACATTGTGAAGTCGAAAGATTAAGCTCCTGAATTGATTTGCCCCTTTCCTGGCATTCTTGCACCCTGCAGTCCCAGGATTTGTGCAGGATCCTCCGTGTGTGTTTGTGTGCTAGGGAGATGTCAAGAACATCTGAATTATAGACTCACTGACCAAGTGAGTGAGGCCCCTGTGCAAATTGCTCTTATTTTTAGAAATAAACAAATGTGACATTTCTTACATCTCAGTATGGGGCAGTAAAACTCACATCCGTCATGCTGGTTTCCAAAAACTGCGTACGTTCAGATGTTCAGAAGGGGGAACTTTGTGGTCTAACCCGCAAAGGCCTAGTAGAAGTTTCCCGCCAACCACTGCATCTGGCATTTTTGTCATTAGCATTGTTCCTGTACTTGAGGTATTTCCCTAGTAAGAGGAAACCTGTAACACTCACTACGTGACTGGCACAGGAGCCCGCCAGGCGCGGGGCCAAGAGCAGTCCTAACTGGGGAATTTTTCTCTTTGCGGTTTCTTCTCTGTGTTTGCTAAAACAGCTACACCAGGGGCTGGTTTTCCCATATATTATTTTCTCTTTGGCTTAACTGCCATTCAAAAGGCACATGGTGTAGTGGTTTATAGCCTCCTTCCCGGGGCCCCTGCCTCCCCTGCTGCCCCAGAATCTTCTGCCATCACGGAATCACGGAAGGTGCTCCTGAGCACTGTCGATGCGCAGTAGCAAAAGGTGACGCAAGCACAGCGGGTCCCAGGAGTCGCACAGTCCACGCTTGCCTCCTGGCCTCTCTCCTCCACATTAGGGGGACGGGACAGTTCTTTCCAAGTGTTTTCTTTATAATTCCTTGGATGGGGAATACTCCTTTTTCAGGAAGTGGAATTGTGAGTTGCCTCCTGGAAACTTCCTTCCATTCGTCTTCTCTATATCCAGACACTCGGGCCAAAAACCTCAGCGGCATTCCGGAGTCCTCCCTCTTTCTCCCCCTCCACGTTCAGTCTCTGGGCGAGGCCTGCCAGGCCTATCTGCATGAGGCATCTCGAACCGCAGCGGACATATTTTACTTCTGTAAACAGAAAAAATAAACCTGTGTGTACACGCCCCGGGGGCAGCTTGCTGGCAGACTCTCTGCTAAAGAAGCCTAAAGCACATAGGAAGTGGAGGTTAAAGATTTGACCGTGGGAACAAGAGTCTAGGTCTCAGGATCTGAAAAGAGGGTGAAAAAAGCGGAATTTTCATATGTGCTGTATTTTCCACTCTCGCTCTGCCACAAGAAAAAAGCTTCTGAGAATTGGTGTGTACAGTCTGGGTGCGTCTATGCATCCCGGTTTTAGATCAAAAGGTTTGGCACCGTTAAATCAGACTTCACACAGGCCTGTAAACTGGAGGGCAGAGTTCAGCCAGGTGGTATCGGTCTCAGGTAACCTGCGGTTTCCCTGGAGGCTGAGTGGTTTCGGTCAGTGCCCGGGGACAGGAGACTGATGGGTGGTGGCTTGTTCCTTGAGTGTCTGTAGCTCAGTGGCTGGTCTTCTTCAGAGCAGGGACCCTTTTAGTCAAAGCCCCTGACGGGGTCTTTCCAGAGGATGAAGGTGTGAGCAGGGGAGACACAGAGCGACAGAGAGTTCATTACCTCCACCAGACCATGAGCCTCCTGGGAGCTGGATCAGAGGACGGGCTCCTTTGAGAATCCAGTGCACAGAGTTTGTTTTTTTTTTTTTCCTGACCCAAAGACTGGCGTAACTGTAGGGCATGAGCAGGTGCCCTGATATGGTCAGTGCCAGATGCCAGATTCTAATTGGGAACAACATAGTCCCCACCAGCTGGGAGTTGGGAGGAGCAGACAGCTGGCTCAAGTTCTACCCAGATGTTGGTTTCCCTTCCCTGGAGAGGGTTCACTAATGGTTAGGCCCAAAGGCCCAAAGGAAACCCTTGTAGAGACCCCCCCCGTTCCTTCCTCCACCCTCAGCTTTATGAGAGGATGTGGCGATGGCGGTAAGGGTATGGGGCATTGGAGTCTCATGTCCTGGGTTAGAATTCCGGCTCTACTACTCGGTGGCTGGGTAACCTGGGGCAAATTATCTAACATTTCTAAGCCTGTGTTTTCATCTGACAGATGGAGGAAGTAATATTACATGGCTTGCAGGATTGCTATGAGCATTGAATGAGTTAATGGAGATAAAGTGTTTGGTATGATGCCTGGTTAAACAAAGGAGGCCGGGCACAGTGGCGCACACCTGTAGTCCCAGCTACTCAGGAGGCTGAGGTGGGAGGATCCATGAGCCCAGGAGTTGGAACGAGCTATGATTGTGCCACTGTGCTTCAGCCATCAGGGCATGACAGAACATCCACTGCGTCGTGTCTGGGACAACCCTAGATCCTGAGTAACAAATGAGGAGGAGGAGTCCCAAGGTGGTGTAATGGTGCATATGACAGGAAATGGCTTTCCCTGACCTTCCCCTGAAATTGACTCACCTCAATGATGGCATCATCGTGGTGGTGGGGACTGTGTCCCCAGGATGCGGCAGGGAGGCAGAGGCAGCATCTTTGAGACCCATAGCTGCTCAGACCCTGCCCCATCTCAGCAGTCAGGGCACCTCAGGTTTGCTGTGCGCCAGAAAAGAGGAAGCACAAATTTACAGAACAATCACAGTGAACATCAACCTCTGGAAGTTGATAGAGGTTAGCTAAAATTAACTTTTGCCTGAAGAGAGACATGTGGCCAGAAGAAAGAGAAGTAGCAATTTGCTTACCAGCATGTGGGGCCTGGATCTCTCATCTGGGTTGTGATGGAGCCCAAAGGGGGTTCATGGCTCATTTTCGTGGGACAAATGGGCTGGGGGTGGGGGCGAGGCAAAGGTGACGGACACATGTCTGGGCTCACACTGCTGCCACTGCTCAGAAGGGAAGGAAAGCAGCTTTGTCTGTTTGGGGCTTGGGAGACCGGGGCCTCCTGAACTGCACACCTCACAGAGAAAACAGGCAGGAAGAAAACTCGAACCGAGAAGTGGAGGAGGAAGGCCGCAGTGTGGTTGGTGATGCTGTTGGCTTTCTACCGCCAGAGCTAACAACCAGCTCATTTAGGAGGCGTCTGCATTTTGATAACCTCAGAGCGGCCACGTCTCCCAACTTGCCCATAAATGCGATAAGGGCCTTGCCTAAGGTCAATACCAAGTCTGCGGGGCAGGCCTGTCACCAGTGGTATCTCCAGGTGGAAAACTCTAGCAGGTCTTTCTCCTGCTCAGACCCCTCTATGTCTCAGGATATAGAGCAAGTGGTGCTTGCACAGTGGCTGGTCTTCTTCAGGGCAGGGACCCTTTTAGTCAAGGCCCTGGTGGGGTTTTCCCAGAGGAAAGTCTCCAGCTGGCTCCACGCCCCGTTCTTCCTACGTTGTGGGCATCCCTGTCCTCCCCACCGCTCAGCCTCCATCGCAAGCTGCCACCGCTTGCTCTACATCCTGGGGCCTGACTGCGGGGCAGAGGGGAATCTCCCCAGCCCCTTCCTCCATGGGGCTGGCACAGACTCTCCTGCCTTTAATGACTTTGGTGCTAGTCACTGAAGAGAAGTACGCAGGCTCACAAAACCAACACATCCAGGAGAGTTACAAAACTGAGGCAGTTTTTACCACTTTGGTCCCTGATCCATTTTCATTCATTCCTGCATTTATTTGTCCATTCATTCATTTATCCGTCCAATGAGTATTTATTGAGCATCTGCTTTGTACTGGTGTCTTAGGCACTGAGGATACTGCGGTGAACAAGACAGGCACAGACGCGGTCTCTGCTCTCATGCAGTTCCTGACTCCCCTGAGACAATCACAGGAGCCTGTTGACTTGTACTCTCTAAAGTCCAGGTCCCATCAGAGAGCCCCCTGGGAGCACTGTCTCTAAGAGCCTGCATTTTAGGCCAGAGGCGGGGCTAGGCAGTGTGAGTGATTGAGCTGGAGCAGCGAGACGCAGTGCAGGCAGGGGTGGACGTGCTAGTGCTGGTAGGGGAGGGAAGCCAGAAGTCAGGGCCAAAGGGGCAGTGTCACATGTTAAGGAGTGAGCTCAGGACCGCGGACGAGTGAGTCCAGGCATTGGGGAGAGGTCAGCAGGCCGAGTGCAGGGGAGTGGTGACCACTAGCGGGTCGGGATAGAGAAAGGCAAGCATTTGGGGAATGCCTTCTTGCTGGGGACAGGTTGAGTGGCAGGAAATCAGAGGTTAAAGTGGGCAACAAAAGCAATACCTGTCATCAAGTGTGAATCCAGTGCTTACTGTGTCTATGCCAGCCACTGAGTTAAGCACTTTACATACGTGGTCGCACATTAACTGAATGGCAAAGGGTTAAGCATAGAAAGGAATCCTTTTTTTTTTTTCCCCCCCCCGAGATGGAGTCTTTCTCTGTCATCTGGGCTAGAGTGGTGTGTCAGCCTAGCTCACAGTAACCTCAAACCCCTGGGCTCAAGCGATCCTCCTGCCTCAGCCTCCCGAGTAGCTGGGATTATAGGTGCGTGCCAACACACTTGGCTAATTTTTCTGTTTTTAGTAGAGATGGGGTCTCACTCTTGCTCAGGTGGTCTTGAACTCCTGACCTCAAGTGATCCTCCTGCCTCGGCTTCCCAGAGTGCTAGGATTACAGGTGTGAGCCACCACACCTGGTGAGGTTTCTCTTCTATAAAACAGAAAAAGTGCCTACCCCACAAAGCTGTGAGGACTAAATGCGATAAGGTATCTGTAGCATTTTCCAGCATGGAATATAGTATCTTCCTTCCCTACGATTCCTTCATCTTCTCCTTTCCCTTCCCCTTCTCTTTCTTTTCTCAACCCTCTGGTTCCACTTCTCCCTAAATCTAAGAGGAGTGGAATTGTGAAGCTGCTTCGGAGTTTTGGTGAAACGTGGTGTTCACGCAATGCCTAAGGGTGTCACTATCTCAGTGTGAGGACCGAACGTGTTTCGGAGAGGAGTTCTGGGGACGCTGAATTCAGTCTGGATATCGCTGAGACTTTGCAAGGCAAACAGGCAGCCCCCAGATGTGTTTCACTGGATTTGCATAATTGAAGTCCCAGAGAGGTGTTGCTTGTTTGTTTTCGTTTTTTGTATTTATTGTCAACGTTAAAAGTTTCATGTTATAATCTGGATTTCTGACCTCTCTAGGAAAAAATCAGAAGATCTGACAAGTGGGTTTCATGCTTGAAAGGAAAGTGCCCTCCTGCCGGCCACAGTGCCCATGAGTTTTCTCTTGCTCCGAAGACTAGGGTCAGGTTTCTTCACCCACATTCATTTACACTACCTGCCTGGCTCCTCGGGCACTCGAATTGAATCTGTGTCCCTTTGAAAGATGACCCTCAAAGAGGAGCATTTGGGGAATGTACAAATGCTTGGTAAAGAAGTGAGTTGCTCAGAGATGCAAATTGTCCACCTGGGGTGAGGGGAGTGTTAATCTGCCTTCATTTCATCTTTATATGCACTGCAGGATATAGACGCTAAGAAGAGCTTGAAGTGTGGTGTGGAGTGGGAGTGAGAAGTGGGAGTGGGGGGGGGCTCACCTTTGTCTTACCTTGTGGCTGGGGTCTAGAAAGGGGAGGTTTGGTGAATTCCTTTCTATGAGGCCAGGAGCAATGGCTCACACCTGTAATCCTACCACTCTGGGAGGCCGAGGCAGGAGGATGGCTTGAGATCAGGAGTTTGAGACCAGCCTGAGGAAGAGTGAGACTCCTGTCTCTACTAAAAATAGAAATATTAGCCGGGTGTGGTGGCGTGCACCTGTAGTCCCAGCTACTCGGGAGGCTGAGGCAGGAGGATCGCTTGAGCCCAGGAGTTTGAGGTTGCTGTGAGCTAGGCTGATGCCACTGCACTCTAGCCAGGGCAACAGAACGAGACTCTGTTTCAAAGAAAAAAAAAAAAGAGAAACCTTCCCTAAGCTTACTCAGAACCTTTTCTTTCCAGTGTAACCTGTGGAGGGACATCCGTGGCCTCAGGGGAGCTGACACACAGCCAAGCTCTTCCTCTGTGCCCCAGCGTCCTCTGAAGCTGCAGCACTCACGCGGGCAGTCAGCCCCAGCAGCTGAGCTGCAGGGATGGGAAGTGGCGTTCTGTTTAGTATTCTTCTTGGGAGACTGAGAAAATAAAGGAGCAACTGAGGACCCAATTTCTCCTCGCAGGGAGAGTCTGATAAGGGATACTCGGGACCTTCATAGGACATTGAGTTGAGGACATCACATGTCTAAAGCAACTTGTACCAAGTGCAATGTGAGGTGCTCCAGACTTGCCCTTCCACTAAGAGTTGGAGGAAGTGTGAGCTCACCCCCCCACCGGCTGACTAAATGGACCCCCTCATGGCCAAAGGAATACCCTGAAACTAAATTGCCTGCCAGGAGGAAGGCGGTCAGACATGCCTTATCATGCCTTCCTCCCTTCTTGGTGACATCCTTTGTAACCCATTAACAGGCCTAAGGGTATGCAAGACAAACCTGCAGATCCTCAATTTACACAACAAATCTATGTCCAGTGGCTTATCTCTGATAAACAGCTCCTTATGTTAAAACATTCCAAGCCTTTAGACAAAGCTTCATGTCTTTAACCAATTACAGGTCAAAGCACCTTTTAACCCACCTATAACCTGTAAGCCCCCACTTTGAGATGGCCCACCTTTTTGGGCCAAACCAATGTATGCCTCCCACGTATTGATTTATGACTTTACCTGTAACCCCTGTCTCCCCGAAATGTATAAAACCAAACTGTAACCCAACCTCAGTGAGTCCACTTGCTCAAGGCCTCTTGGGTGTGGCTCCGGGTCATGGTCCTCAAATTTGGCTCAGAGTAAATCTCTTTAAAATTACTTTACAGAGTTTGGTCTTTTTTCCGTTGACAGAAGGTTACTTGTGAGTAGGGTTGTAGGGCTGCTTCTCCAGGACAGAGACCTAGAGGAGGGAGCCACTAGCCAGAAATGCGCATTTAGTCCCATTCAAAACCACGCATCTGCAATACCGTTCAGTAATAAAAAGGAACAAAATACTGTGCATGCTATAACACGGATAAACCTCAAAACATCATGCTAAGTGAATGAAGCCAGATACAAAAGACCATTCATTGAATGATTCCATTGATATAAAATGTCCAGAATAAGTCAATCCGTAGAGACAGAAACTAGATTAGTGGCTGCCTGGTGTTGGCGGTACAAGTGGGATTAACTGTAAACGGCTTTGAAAGATCTTAATGGAGTGATCCAAATGTTTTAAGACTGGATTTCGGTGTTGGCGGTAAAACTTGGTAAATTTACTGAAATTCATTCAATTGTACCCATAAAATGAGTGAATTTTATGGTATCCAAACTTGTTTAAACACATACACGCACACTCACATACCCCTCTCGGGCCTTAGGGAAGCTAGAAGCATAGCACGTTTTATACAAAGTCCAAGAGGAAAGAAATTAGGTCAAGCACAGATAGGATCTATTTTCTGGAGCTGCTACTTTCTTGTGAAACCTGATCAGATAGTTGAACAGTTCATAGCTTTAAAGACGCACAGGCGGGTTGGGGTAAAGAAGCTGGAAGACAGATGGTGAGTTTGGGTCCACTCCACGTGGCTCTGCACAGGAAGGAAGCGGACCCAGCCTCAGGCCGACTGGCAAGAACAGCCCTGTCCACAGATGCATCCTACCAGAGCCCTCCCTCAGTGCCAGGCCCACTGTTGGTGTCAGCAGGGATTTTTGTATTAAAAAGCGTTGGGATTTTACTGTTTTTATAACAATGACTCAGGGAAGGAGGCAGAGGTGACCTTGGGGATAAAAGAGTTAAATCTGTCCTTGGAAGAGAGAGATAAGGAATACAAGCCTGAAAGGACAGAGTCCTGGGGAGTAAACACAGTGAGTTAGACGCCTCTAAGCACAATCCCACCTCTGAGTGCTGGGCCTTCAGGCTTGGGGACGACAAACAGCACAGAGCTGGGGGCCAGGACACAGTCCCGAGCTATACAGCACAGCCTCGCTCATCCTCAGAGGAACAGCTTCGTGACTGTGCCAAGAGCATGAGATTTGGAGGAAATTCACCCGGCTTCCAATCCTTGCTCCACCATTTATGGAGCATCTCTGTGGTGCTAGGACACACCAGCAAACAAACAGACAGGATCCCCACCTTAATGGAACTTGCATTCGAGTGGATGGAAGACAGTCAATAAACAAAAAATAAAACAGACCAAATGATAAGATGTGTTAGCAGGGGTTAGATAAATGCCCCGTTGGGGAAAGCCTGGTACGATGGAGCAGGAATTCAGAGGTGGGTTCAAATTTTTTAAACGATGGGCAGGGCAGGCTCTATGGAGATGACAGCGTTTGGATGAAGGCTGGGAGGAAGTGAGAGAGGGAGCCGCGAGGCTGCCTGGGGGAGGGCATTCCAAGGGGAGACCGCGAGGTGGAAGCAGGCCCAGTGTGTTCAGGGAACGGCGAGGAGGCCCGTGCAGCTAAGCAGAAGAGCCAGGGGAGAGGTCATGGGACCAGATCACACAGAGCCCAGGAGGTGCCTCTGGCTTATGTCATTTGAGGAGGGACAGCACTGGAGAGATTTAAGCTTAGGGGAGATGTGCTCTGATTTACAATGGAAAACCTTGAAACCGGTTGCTGTGTTGCAGAACACAGCAAAAGATAGGAGTCAGCACACTGACTAGGGGGCCATCGCAGTCATCGAAGTGGAAGTTTATGAGACTTGACCCTGACTGGTAGAGAGGTGGTGGAAGGGAACAAGATTCTGGGTGGTCTTAGCCTTCCCAAGCTTACTAGCTATGTGACCTTGAAAATGTCTCTTGACCTCCCTAAGCCTTGGTTTACTCACCTGTAAAACAGTGGTGATTGAACTCATCTCAGAGGATTGTTGAGAGAATTAAATGAGATAATGCATGATCTCTGATAGGTCATTCCTTCATTCACTTCATTTGTTCAACTAATATTTTCTTGAGCATGTACTATGTGCTAAGCGCTGAAGAGATAATCAGCAAAGACTTAAATAACTTAATCTCGTTGTGATAAGTGCTTTGAAAAATTGAAAGACTAATAGAATAGAGAG
This sequence comes from Indri indri, assembly GCA_004363605.1. Taxonomy (NCBI): domain Eukaryota; kingdom Metazoa; phylum Chordata; class Mammalia; order Primates; family Indriidae; genus Indri; species Indri indri. The sequence goes on along the minus strand of RJWJ010020425.1, from coordinate 15,922 downwards.
CAAAAGAACTGTACGAGGGTGGGGGCATGGAGAATGATGATTTTTAGAGAGTGAAGTCAGAGAACAAAAGGCTTTTCTGAGAAGATAACATTAGAGCAGAAACCTAAACAATGAGAAGGAGCCAACTGCTTAAGGATCTGGAAGGAATATTCCAGGCAGACAGAATAGCAAATACAAAGACTCCAAAATGAGAATGAGTTTGGGTAGAGCTGAGATGACCAAAGTCAGGTGAATGAAGTGCTCATTCTCAAGGTCAAGCAAGTGCAAGATTGGATTACGTTTTTATTTAAAATTTTGATATTTTGTTCATCATGGATGTTTTTTGCATTCGTTTTCAGTTTTAAGAATGTTATTTATCGGCCGGGCGCGGTGGCTCACGCCTGTAATCCTAGCACTCTGGGAGGCCGAGGCGGGCGGATTGTTTGAGCTCGGGAGTTCGAGACCAGCCTGAGCAAGAGTGAGACCCCGTCTCTACTAAAAATAGAAAGAAATTAATCAGACAACTAAAAATATATAGAAAAAATTAGCCGGGCATAGTGGTGCATGCCTGTAGTCCCAGCTACTCGGGAGGCTGAAGCAGGAGGATCGCTTGAGCCCAGATGTTTGAGGTTGCTGTGAGCTAGGCTGACGCCACGGCACTCACTCTAGCCTGGGCAACAGAGTGAGACTCTGTCTCAAAAAAGAAAAAAGAATGTTATTTATCATGATTACTGAGTTTTTTGGCACCGCTTCAATTTTGCACTCAAGGGAATGCCTGCCTTACCTCCTCCCAGTGCTGGCCTTGCTGAAAGAAGCTGCACACGATGTCGAAGCCATAGAAAGCTGAGACACTTTCTATAAAAGTGGAGATGGGCTGGGGGGCAAGGCCTGTGACTCTGTGATTCCAGGATTTGAGCGTGAGGTCAGAGTTATTCTAAAAATAATCTAATTATAAACTGCCCTCTGTATTACTTTTCACAAAGAATTTTTTAAAGGAAAAATAAAGAGTCCAGGCCAGGTGCAGTGGCCTATGCCTGTAATCCTAGCACTTTGGGAGGCCTGGGCAGAAGGATTGCTCGAACCCAGGAGTTTGAGACCAGCCTGAGTAACATAGTGAAACCCATTTCTACAAAAAAAAAAAAAAATAATAAAAGAGAAAAGTAGCCAGGCATGGTGCATGCATCTGTAGTCCTAGCTGCTCAGGAGGCTGAGGCAGGAGGATCGCTTGGGCCCAGGCACTAGAAGTTGCCCTGAGCTATGATGATGCCACTGCACTCTAGCCCTGGCAAAAAAGTGAGACCTTGTCTCAAGAAAAAGAAAAGAAAGAAGGAAAAATCAAGAGTCCAGAGGATTTTGTCATGGCATAAACCCCCCTGAGATTCCAAGTCCACCAGCTTCCCCTTCGCCCCATCCTCAGAGGCCACATGTGTTAAGAGCTCGCACCAGAGTCTCCTCCAAATTGCTCCAGGTAGAGGAGGAAGTCTGGGGCCCTCAGCTGTGGGGTCTCTTCCAGCCAGTCCCTCCCTGGCCCAGCCCTGTGCTGACGTCACCACCTTCCTCCAGCCCCCAGCTGACCTCCCTGTTCTACGCAGTTCTTTTCAGAGTAAGACAATGTGTGCGAACTGCAAAGCTCTAACAGAGTCTCTTGCAGAGCTTCAGGGCCCTCCGACACCATCGGAAGAAAACACTTCCACCCCCTGTTCTGGCACCCCCACTTCCCTGGGAGGAACAGCCTGGGGGCTTCATAAAATTCTGGTTTCCAGAGGTAGCTTTGTTTTATCAGGTTTACAGAACCGTCTGTTGGAAATCTAGACCACATCTGGTTTTGCCGTTTGCAGCTTACCGTGTTTCTTTTTTTTTTCTTTTCTTTTCTCTCTCTCTCTTTTTTTAACTAAATTGAGAAAATTTCAGCCTCACTTATTTTCCCTTCATAGGGATTGGAGAGAAGGAGCTTTCTCCCCTCCTAACTTGCAGGAACTTTCAGGCCTCCTAGCAGCCTTCCTACAAATGCACTCCCGGTGACTTGCTGGGATATTTCACCCTCCTTTCCTCCCTCCCTTCCTTCCTCTCTCTCTCTCATTCAACAGATATGTTTTTTGAGTACCTGTGTACATGTCACTGTGTGTGCCACCATACTGAAGACACAGTGTGCATGAGACAGACATGGCCCCTCTCAGCGGGGGCCAGCAGACACATGGAGCAGTCACACCATGCGGCTGCTATGGTGGGGGAGATTTGGGGCATTGTAAGTGTGCACAGGTGGGAGGGAAGAAAATCTAGAGCCTCCTGCCCTTTTAAAAGAGAGAAGGAAAGGGTAGGGTCCTCAGTCACACGGTCCAAGAGCTCTGGCCTTCTCCTTTCTACTCCCACTAAAGATCTCACTTCGGGGCCCAGAAGATCTCTAATCCGGAGAGGACTCCAGGTGCGTGGCATAAAAGCAGAGAGGGTTGCTGGGAAGTGCTCAGCAGGTGGCAGTCCGACGAAGTGCACATGGCTAATGCCAAAGGCCAGGGCAGCTTCTGCCCTTCCCACACGCTGGCCGGGACCAGCCTGGATTTACTCTCACTCCAATGGCCCGGGATGTCCAGTCTGCAGGAGGGAGAGTTCTCCACCTTGCTGAGACCTTAATGAGACTCCTGATTTTTTCTTTTCATGCTACCTGCACCAACTCTTCTTTTATGTGGCATGCTTAGTCTGCACAGTGTGTGGTTTCCTAGCAGTTGCTTGAATTTCACTTGGAGACCAGAGGTCTGTGATGGACGCTGTAAGCAAGGAGATTGTCCATGTTGAGCAGACTTCCTAAAACTCCTCGATCAAACCGCTCCCATTTGCAACTTGCCCTTGTGCTCCAAGGGGAGCTTTCATACGTACCTAGAAAGACCCGAGATGTTCTGGACAATTCTACCTCAATAACTTATATTTCTGTGGGCCTGTTACAGAATTGCACCAGGCAGGCATTGGGGACACGTAAATGAATGAATCTAGCAACTGATCCACCCCTGCTCAACCTCACCTTTACTGGTCGAATCTTAAGCAGCTCCCTGTCCCCAAAGAAGTTGTTAATAGGGGTTTTAGCATAAGCTCAGGAAGCTAGGTCAAGAAAAAGGCACCAACTAGGAAAAGATGAAGGGCTTTCTTCTCCCAGAAGATGAACACAGTTTCTAAGGTTGGGAAAGATGCCAAAAATTGTACTTTTCCAGAGACAAGATTATTTAACATTTCCCAGAACATTTCTGACCTAGAATAATCTTTTTCCTTCCTTAAATTGCTGAGTCCTAAGTGAAAGCTGAAAGCAGGTGGCTGGCTGCTTGGAAACCAAGAAGAAGATCTGAAAATACAGGCAAAACTTTTTGACTTAGAAAGACTTTTGGTTTTCTTGTAATCTCAGACTATATAGGGTGGCTCGGTGACTTTTTGGCATGGCTCTTAACTAAGTCTTGCATTTCTAGTGGCACACAAGTCCAGCAAGTAAACAGGATCTCTTGCTTTGCCGGGTTTGAGGGACCACCAAAACAGACATACGGGTTGAATTTTAGTCGTGCAGTACAGATTCTTCTCTCCCTCTCATCAGGGAAATGTAAAAATTCCACTCTCTTATGACAGCTCAAGCAATTAACATTCCTTAGGGAAAATCTAAATGCAAAGTATACCTGCCAACTAGGGTCCTCTAAGGGGAGGCATGTGGGAATGTTGAACCCCTTAATAAACAGCTTGTCTGACTAGTTTTGTTCCTGAGAAATCAACATTTAATAGATCATTTTGGTAAAAACATTAATAATATCCCATAAAATGGTGGTTATTAATCCTGACCTCACATTAGAATCATCTAGGGGGCTTTGAAAAGTGCTGATGTCTGAGCCCCACTCCAGAGATTATGACATAATTGCTCAATGGCCCAAGCATCAGTAGTTTTAAAGCTCCCCAGGTAAGTCAACTGTGCAGCCAGGCACGTAGAATTTACTCTTGTGCCAGGCATATTTAAAGCACTTTACACATATTAATCATTTAATCTTCACCACAATCCTCTGAAGAAGCTATTGTGATTAGCCACAGGTTACAGATAAAGAACTTAATCATTTCTAATTTGCTCTGCTTAAAAAAGGACCATTGGAAGAACGGGCAGAGGCTTTGAAATTTCAAGTATCCCTTCTCTCTCCCCCTCGCCCCCATTTCTGGGAGGTGGGTTGAGCAATGTGGAGATCCATTTCCCCAAAGATATGAAGGATGCCGGTTCCTCTGAAAGACAAACACAGAGATAGTCAGGGACATTTCAGATAACTACAGGGTGTCATCTCCAGTCACCTTGCTCACCAGATTTAGCGTAAAGTCCCCATTCTATAATTTGTAGAAATAAAAGATCTTCCCCACATTTTTACAAATGTCCAGGGAACCTACCTTCTCATGGTTGCCTTTGCTCTAAGGTTGTGTTTCTGCTGAATAAGTTTAGATCATGGACCATCCCCCATCAACACATGGACCTAGACACAGAACACAGCTGCCGTCCCCATTCTCTCCAACTGCCTCCTCTCCCGACTGTCTGCATTTGAGGAAAGGATACTGCAAACTGGAAGACGTGGAGGAGTTTATGTCAACAGGATCCGAGTGCTAACGACCCAGCTTTGAATATTAGGTTCCTCTTAGAAGCCCTTTTAGCTCTCCCATCATTGGGAATTTTACTGTGTCACCGGCCTCTACCTTTCCTCTCTTTCTATCTCATTTCTCTTTTCTCCTCTTAGGAGTCTAAAATAATTTCTTTTGTTCTCATAAAGCAATTGAACTCTTAAACTCTTTACACTTCACACCTGGGCTTTACAACTTGAGAACCAACCTTATGTGTCTAAATGGACTACGAAAATAACTTTTTTCAATATAAAGAGTGATCCCTCCCAAAGATAAATGTTGGGACCATCTGTTGAGATAATATTTGATATGTACATAAGACGTTCCCACCTGTCTTACACAAAATAAAGATTAGATAAGTTCAGATGAATTTATAACTCAGCATGGGCTCCTTGGCCCTGCTGGGCAGACTTACCCTTGGTCAGGAGAGAGAGACTCTAGGAGGTCTTCTTGTTTGGGGCATTATCCATTGTGCTTTGATGGGGTCGGCGTTAGGACTAGGCCTTGTACATGCAGGCTGAGTAGGAGGAGAGGGAAATGAGTGTTTTTATATGACTTTTACAACTTTTGATCTACCAGTAGTATAAAAGTAAATTTACATGTATATTATATATGATAATATAAAATAGGATGTTTGTGAATATACATTACTGTTCTGAAAATAGATATAACTAGAAGAGTTATATCCGTGAGACTGAAAGAAAAGCCTATAAAAGTTCTGTATCTATACACTATTCATTATATTATAAATGCCATATATATAAACATTATTCAGTATATTATATAGGTGGGAAAATTTGGATAATGTAACAAATGACACTGGAAAAGCTGGCTAGCCATTTGGGAAAAAAATTGGAGTCATTTTCACTTAGCAGAAGAATATATAGATGAACACAGTTACGTGCTGCATAACAATGTTTCGGTCAATGAAAGACCCCATATATGACCGTGTCCCATATGATTGTAATGGAGCTGAGAAATTCCTATTGCTTAGCCTAGTGATGTTGTAACCATTGTAACATCATAGGGTAATGCAGTACCTTTTCTATGTTTAGATACACAAATATTTACCATTGTATTACAATTGCCTGTGGCCTTGGGGCCACGTGTGGCCTTCTGGATCCTTGAGTGCCACCTTTTGACTGAATCCAAATTTTACAGAACAAATCTTTTAAATAAAGTTTTGGATTTGGTTGAGGGGCCACACTAGGGCAACTGGAGGGCCACAGCTATTCTTGAGGCCGCAGGTTCCCCACAGCCTAGGTGTGTAGCAGGCTATACCATCTAGGTTTATGTAAGTACACTCTATGATGTTTGCACAACGACAAAATTGTCTAATGACGAGTTTCTCAGGATACATCCTGTCCTTAAGTGATGCATGACTGTTTTATATACTCCTAAAGTAGGATAATCTTTTCTAATCATGACATTAAAGACAGTAAAATATTGTAGATTTGACTGCCATAGCAAAGCAATACACCTGGAGCCTTAAGGAGCCTGCAAAGGGAATGGGCCTCACCTGGGAATGAGAATGATCTAGAAGCTGAGGGCATGCTGATAGCATAGACAGGGTAAAGTCCCAGAGGGAAAGGGCAGAGACAATTCACAAACACAAACTGCTTAAGACCCCTGTGTACACACACACACACACACACACACACACACACACACACTGTTGAACACAGACAGGACATCAATGTTCATTTTTTAACTCCTGTGGGCAGAAGGTAAAAAGAACCCAGAGACATGAGGAGGGAGTCATCGGGGAGAGATGATCCGCATGACTGACGGTCAAATAGAAGAATTGTAGAGAACATTCCTGAAAGCAGCAGGGTTTTCGGATAACACACGCCTTGCACTTACACAGCAAAGAAAGAGCATGTGGCCTTTGTGGAAGAAAAGAGATAAAAAGAGGTAGTAATAAATCAACTGAATAAGATTAAACAGGGACACTGGAAGAGCTAAGAAAAGAAAGCGAGGACAAAATATCATTTTAGAACTAACTCATATAACAGAAATAGCAAACAGCATAATTCATGCAATAGCCAACTGATGTGTGACATGAAAAGTAAACTTAAAACAATGACATAAACTTCAGATGAAAAGACAGAAATAAAGCAATTAAAAGGAGGAAGAGGGGCTGTGAGGAGCCAGCATGCCCTGCGGACCACACTGTGGGTGTTGACACAGATATTGTGTGTGCACGCTCTGGGCTGAACCATCAGTCCACACCCCCCGACCCAACGCATCTGTTGATGTCCTAATCCCCAGTACATCAGGATGGGACTGTATTGGGAGACCAAGCTTTGAAGAGGTAATTAAGGTTAAATGGCGTCACTAGAGCAGACCCTAATCCGACACAGCTGGTGTCCTTATAAGAAAAGATTAGGACCCCGACTGGCACACAGGGAAGACCACACGAACACACAGGGAGAGGATGGCCATCTAGAAGCCAAAAAGGGAGGCCCCAGAAGAAACCGATCCTCTCAACACCTTGATCTTGGACTCCTAGGCTTCACAACTATTTAATTCCCAACAGAAAATAAATCCTGTTGTTTAAGCCACTCAGTCTGGGGTACTTTGTCATGGCAGCCCTAGAAAACAGTGTGTATATGCAATAAAATGAAACTGGAAGAAAATCTATCAAACTCTTGCTGAGGTTACTTCTAAAGAGGTGGCTATATAAAGTACTTTCAACATCTACATTATACATTTTTGTCTGAACATGCTACACTAAGCATAAGTTCTCTCTTTTTTTTTTCTTTTTCTTTCTCTCTCTCTCTCTTTTTTTCTTGCAACAGAGTCTTGCTCTGTGCCCCCAGCTAGAGTGCAGTGACATCATCATAGCTCATTGCAACCTCAAACTCCTGGGCTCAGGCGATCCTCCTGCCTCAGCCTCCTGGGTAGCTGGGACTGCAAGTGCACGCCGCCATGGCTGGCTAATATTTTTTCTATTTTTTTTAGTAAAGATGGGGTCTGACTCTTGCTCAGGCTGGTCTCAAACTCCTGAGCTCAAGTGATCCTCTTGCCTTGGCCTCCCAGAGTGCTAGGATTACAGGCATGAGCCACCACACCCGGCCACATAATTTCTTTCTTAATGGAAATAAGGAATTTTTAAAAATTGGGTGGGATGAAAGAAAGTTAAAATTCATAGTAACCAACACATCTCTGTATGTGGCCACAAATTTGCCTCTGAGCTGTCAATAATGCAACTTACACAAGCACATTTTGTTGGTTACACAGTTCACTGTGTCCATGAGATAACAGCCTGGATCACTAGTTAAAAGATATCCACCTAGTGTTAATAGTGGTATCAGATAAGAATTCTCCACGTGCCCTCACAAAGGTGACATTGCAAACATTTTTCTAATTCAAATTATGGCTGGTTCCATAATGGCTGTTTTTATATCAGCTCTCGGCATCACAGGAAGTGCAAGCAAAGACAATTACGTGGGACCAGGATCAATTCGTCACCCATCTCACTGGTTTACATACTGTCTGTTCTCTTTGGACATTTAGATTTGTAACCCCTGTCTAAACAGACAGAGAATGGATAGAGGAGAGGCTTATGGAGCTGAGGCTTGTTCCCTCTTCCCTTCTTGACCTTTGCTTTGAGCAAAACCAGAGGAGTGGCACCTATGATCAGCTCTGGAAAAACCCCATGTCTACTCAGTAGTTTGGTCTGGGGGTAAGACTTGGAGGCAGGAGGTGTTTGTTGCAGAGGGTAGAAAAAAGAACATGGGTATTTCTTATTATTATATACGGAGCTCTTATTATAGGTGAGTCATTATGTTAAGTGCTTTTCATTTATTATTTTATCTAATTGGAAAAACAACTCTGTGAGGTAAATTCTATTATGTGTCCATATTTATAAAAGGGGCAGCTCAGTCTGAAAGTGGTTAAGGAAATTGGTCAAACCTCTCACTGACAGAGGTGGAGTGAGGATTTGAACTCATGAAGTCTGGCTCTAAGGCTGATGTGCTCCTGACTACGACATCTTGTGTAAGAAGGCCTTGCACCAAGTTGTGGTGCAGCTACTTGCTATCTGAATGACTTCTGGCAAATCCCTCCCATCTCTGGGCCTCATTTTCTTCCTTAGTAGAGAGAGGGGAGTCACCCAGGTACTCTCCGAGGGCCATCTGGCTCTGACACACCAGGCTTGGCCCCACCATCATTTTGGCAAATGGTCCGGGTGGAGGACTCCATCAACAGATGGGACCATGGTTCCAGCACAAGATTTGGCTTAACTTCGAGAAGGCAGCTATCTCTGGAGGATAGATGTTGTCTCCAGGAAAGATGTGCTACCTTCTCTGCAGGTTCTGCTAAGGGGTATGACTCACTCATAGGCAGCCTGTGTTGCAAGACCTTGGGGAGCTTTCAGGCTCCCTACCTCCCCTTCCCTCCCAGCCTCACTCCTGTCTCTACTCTGGGCCCCTCAGTGGTGACAGCTGATGCCAACAGATTGACAGCTGCATTTCTAAACCAGTCAGATCTGTCCCAAGCCCACCTGCAACTCCAGGTGTTGGGACCAGGGAATGTGTGAGAACTTCTATTCAAGGACCATTCTCCAGTGCTATTTCCCATCCAAGGCTTGACTCCATAAAGAAGATGATAGGCGTCCACACCTCACTGCACACTTCATAGCTTTTCACAACCTCGTTCATTCCACTGAGCCATCTTTCTCTAAAAGCCACATTCTAAACGGTGCTCTGGGGCAGGCCTTCCATGGGCAGAGGGCTTGTAGTTGGTTTTCTTCAAGGTTTTCGCACTTCAGCATCACTGCCACCTGAAACATCTCTCCAATGCACACCAGACTCTACCTAGAAAAAGTAACAGAATTAAGGGGGCTGTGGTTGGTGTTCCCTGCATCCAGAGATCTGTGTACAGCATTCCAAGGCAGTTCCAGAGATGAGGCAAGAATAGTGGAGCCTGTTCATTTCATGCCCATGCTGGGGATAGTGGCATGGGACTGAGGCACCATAGAAGGTAACAGAGCAAGGTCCCTGCACTTCCCCTGCTCAGGGTGTGAGGACCCTCGGAGGTCACCTGGATGGACTCCCTCAGTGTTCAGATGGGAAACTGAGGCCCTGAGAACAGAACAGATCTGTGAATCAGTGACAGGGAGCCCACTGTGATGCTGGCTCCCGGATGCCATTTCAAGGTCATTTCCATGGCAGCCATCTTTGCATTTGAGAGCTACCTCCTGCTGCTCAACTCTCTGTCACTGCACAGCTTACAAAGGGCCTGTGCCTAGCGGATCTGAGTGGCATCTTTATTTCCAGCCTTGATTTTCTCTTGGGTGTGCATAGGCAGGGCCTTCCGGAATCTATGTAGCGTTCTCTTCACCTGCCCCTATAAAACCGGGAATTTTGTTAAAAAGGTATTTTTTAGAGAGGGAGATCTGAGGTTAGATGACAACCCACACAAAACTTGGTTAAATAAATAAATACCAACTTTCTTTCTTTCTTAAATTTAGGGTTAATTATACATTTAAAAAATATGTGACTTCACTCCTCGCTCAGATTCCCAGTGGCTACAGCTGAAAGGCAAGTCCTGTTTGCTGACTTTGCAACCCTCCAAGGTCTGGCCCCACTTAACATTTCTAGTCTTATCTCCCACTAGGGCCCTCCCCGCCCACACACACACCAGGCCATGCGTGGTCCAAGATGAACTTCAGTCTCCTCCGTGGATGTAGCAGCCTCATCACCCCTCTGAACTTCTCACGCACGCGACAGCCTCCGCTGCCTGCAATGACACCCACCCCCTTCTTGGTATCTTTAAGTCGTTCATACTTCTCAAGGTCTGGCTTTAAAGTCCCTCCTCCTTGAGGCCTCTCTTCAAATTAGAAGTGACCTCTTGACTATTTCGGAGCTCCCATTGCCTCTTGTCAGTTCTTTTCTTAGAGCACGTAGCACTTCTTACCTCGTAATGTAATTATCTAGTCATCTCTCCCAACTGGACTGTGAACTCCAAGGCAAGATTCCTGTCACATGAAGCATCGTCGATTTCCCCGCAGCACCTAGAGCACGTTAATGAGTAACAGACAGTACCTGAGTTCCAAGCATGAGTACCTGACTGAGTGGGCACAGTTCCTGAGACTCTGAGGCCTGAAACTTGAGACTGGAACACAGAGACGGAAGAGAACAGAGGACAGGGGACATTTATGGTGGGTGGAAATCAACTACCCTAGGCCAAAGACGGAGATAAGGATAAAAAGGAAGAACAAAACAAGTACTGTGGTTGTGGAAAAGAACTGCAGTCTGCCCACCAAGCCGGAGGGAAGGCAAGGGCAAAATATAGCTGTTTGTGAACTTTCCGCACTCCCCTGAAATTTTCATTCTTGTAAGACCCGAGTCTGCGGCAAAGTCCTCACTTTGCTTTGCTGGGAGTTTCATGGCGGTGGGGAGAGGAAGGCTGGAGAAGGAATACTGATCAAAAAGTGAAGTTAAATTTATGAGACACAGCCAGGTGTGGTACTTCGTGCCTGTAATCCTAGCACTGTGGGAGACTAAGGCGGGAGAATCGCTTGAGGTAGGGAGTTCAAGACCAGCTTGAGCAAGAGTGAGATCCCCCTCCTCTCCACAAAAAAATAGAAAAATTAGCTGGCTGTGGTGGTGCACACTCCTATAGTCCCAGCGACTCGGGAGGCTGAGGTAGGAGAATTGCTTGAGCCCAGGAGTTTGAGGTTGCTGTGAGCTGTGATGACGACTCACAAGAGAAAGAAGCCATGGCTTGAGGTACTAAGGGGATAATTTCCTCAGGGATATTAGGAAGCAAAAATGTACTTTTGCTGTAATAGGGACAGTTTTTCCTCTGAAAGAGATAACATTCATTTTGAGCTAGAAAACATGGTGGATCTTGGGATTGGGATGAAGTGGGATTTGCGCTCTCAGGAGCTAGGACACTGAGATGATGGGAAAAGAGGGCTCCAGGCAGAATGGGTGGCTATGTTTGGAAATCCATATGCATGTGGCACCCCAGCGTTCTGAAGACATTTGGGAAAAGAGGCCGTGTGTGCATGTGTCACCCAAAGACAGTGCTGCGTAACTGGAGATCCCCCACACTGGATGTCACTGCAGGGGAGCACAATACTATCTAGGAGAAGCATTATCTTCTCCTTTGCCACTGGGTTTGTCTTGACAGCCAAAGCACTTTCTTCAGTGGTCAAGGTCCTCTGGATTTCCGGAACACCATATTTTGGTGAGTGGTATCTAGGTCACCATCATGTTTCTGCTCATGGACAAGAATAGCACAGACCTGCTGACACAGCAAGCATTGGGCTTTCCTGCCTTTATATTGGAAGAGGACAAAGGAGAAGGAGGTCTGCAATGGGTTTGTGTATGAGTTTTCCATTGTTGCTGTAACAAATTATCACAAACTTGGTAGCTTAAGATCACAAATTTATTATCTTACAATTTTGGGGATCGGAAGTCTAAAATGGGTTTCACTGGGCGAAAGCCAAGGTGTCAGTAGGGCAGCTTCCTTCTGGAGGTTCTAAAGGAAAAGCCATTCTCCTGCTTTTTCCTGCTTCTAGGAGCCACCTGCCCTTTCTTGTGTCTTGGCCCCTTCCTCCGTCTTCAAAGCCAGCAGTATAGCATCTTTGAATCTTTTCTGCCTCTCTCTTCCACATTTAATGGGTCCTTGTGATTAAATTGGGCTCACCTGGATTGTCCCACATGCTCTCCTTATTTTAAAGTCTGCGTTTAGCAAGCTTAATTCCACGTGCAGCCTTAATCCCTCCTTGCCATGTAACAACATATCCCCTGACCCAGGGATTAGGACATGGACATCTTTGGGGATCCATTATTCTGCTTATCACAGTTAAAAAACAAAGATTTTGTGCTATGGAAACATGGAGAAAAAAATCCTTATCCTTATTTTCCTTCAATCTTTCTCATGAAGTAGAAAGACCTCTGAATCCAAAGGAAAAGTCTCTATGTTGGTTTGAATCAAAGCTAAAGGTGGGTTAAGAGGCCAATGAGCTCTGGGCTCCAGTATTGAAACAGAATTTGCCCAGGTTACTGAGAGAATTTAGGAATGAGATATCCAAATTTCTCACGGAGAGCTTTGAGGATTTATGGAGAATAGCAAGTGTTAGAAGACTAGAAATGGGCAGTGTACAAGTTTTTTAAAGGGAGAAGGTAGATTCCCTAAACTATAGGGGAATGAGTTTGACATTGCTTCTGGAAATAATTTTGAATGAAACGTGAACAGGATGGTTTGCTAGAGTTCTTTGCGATTATGAAATAACATGGGCTCACTGAGAACAAATCATATCAGAAAACGTTATTTCTTCCTTTGACATGGTTTTCCCACGATAGGTTTAGAGAGGAGATAGACTCTGCGTCACCAGACTATGAGGTCCTTATGGAACTTTTCTAAGGCAGAGACTGTGTAGGATTTTTCTGCACATTATCAGCAGGTGTGCTGGATATGGCTCATGCTGGTGCCCAAGAGCTGATTGTGCAATACAAATCTTCCCAATTCCACATTCAATGACATCACCTTGGTAGTTCGAAATCTTTGCCATGTTAAAGGTAGTTATGTCATGGAAATCAGCAAACACTACAAGCCAGTCCTTTTTTCCCCTCTGTGTGGTCAGTTGTTAACAACTGACTACCACAATACTGCTTGTAGTGCAAGTGTCTAGTATAGTCTAGTATACAGCAGGTGCTCCATACATGTTGGCTGAAGAAATAAATAACTTGAACAAGAAACTAAACAAAGTCTCCCATAATAAAACTGTCGTCAAGATAGAGACATCTTGGCTGGATGCTAGTGCAATAAAAATCCAAACAAATAATCAAAGAAACAAAAAAAGGAAAAAAGAAAAAAAGAGAATCAATGTCAAGTTGGAGGGAATTTTCTGAGAGTAGAATAAAGAACTCTGTCCTTGGTCCTGTGAGTCCTTTTTTTTTTATTTCAGCATATTATGGGGGTACAGATGTTTAGGTTACATATGTTGCCCTTGTCCCCCCTCCCCACCAAGTCCGAGCTTCGAGCGTGTCCATCCCCCAGGTGGTGAGCATCACACTCATTGTTTGTGCATATGCCCGTCCCCTTCTCTCTCCTCCCACCCCCCCGCCCAACATCCAATAAATGTTATTCTTATATGTACACTTAAGTGTTGATCAGTTAAAACCAATTTGATGGTGAGTACATGTGGTCCTTGTTTTTCCATTCCTGGGATACTTCACTTAGTAGAATGCGTTCCAGCTCCATCCAGGATAATACAAGAGGTGCTATATCACCATTGTTTCTTAAAGCTGAATAGTACTCCATGGTATACATATACCACATTTTATGAATCCACTCATGTATTGATGGACACTTGGGTTGTTTCCACATCTTTGCAATTGTGAATTGTGCTGCTATGAACATCCGAGTGCAGGTGTCTTTTTTATAGAGTGTCTTTTGTTCTTTTGGGTAGATGCCCAGTAATGGGATTGCTGGATCAAACGGTAGTTCTACTTGTATCTCTTTAAGGTATCTCCATATTGCTTTCCACAGAGGTTGCACTAGTTTGCAGTCCCATCAGCAGTGTATGAGTGTTCCTGTCTCTCCACATCCACGCCAACATTTATTGTTTTGGGACTTTTTGCTAAAGGCCAGTCTCACTGGAGATAAGTGATATTTCATTGTGGTTTTGATTTGCAACTGTGAGTCTTGAGTAATCTCCGCCAACAAGAGAAAATAAGTATGTCACATAATACAAAGAGGTCTTAGTCATCTGTATGATAAACTGAATCTAGAAAGAAGAAATTTCACAGGGGTGAATGTAAAGTCTCACTGTTGGATTAAGAGAGAACTAAAATAACAGAACAAACTATGCAAATACAGGATGGAGGAGGGGTGAGGGAACATAGCTTAGTGGCATGAGCTGTGAAAAGTGGATCTCACTATTCCAAACTGGTCAGATGGTGACTCTGAAGCATTGTGCCCAAATCCAGGCACTACACAGTTGAGCATTCAGAGAAGAGCGACTAGAGTGATGGAGATACAAAATTTGTCATGTGAGGCAGGATAGAAGGAATTATGAATGTTTTCATTGGAAAAGGAAAGACTCAAATGAAAATGAGGTTGACACCAAATAATTGAATGACTGTCATATAGACAGGACCATGATGCTGCCCAATTCCAAGGAGCAGCATTGACATAGTAGTCTACGTGAAGAGTGAAAGATACCCAGAGCTGAGCAATGTGCGGTCTGCACAACCGGAAATGCTAGTCTTGCATGTGGCAAGGAGTCGCGATTTCAAACAGTAAGAGCCCCTGAGAGTTCTGTTTCAGCTCAGTCTCAGCAAGACCCTCAGAGCTGAAGAGGATTTCCCTTACCTTGGATGGATTCACAGCAGAGGCTGGATGGCCACATGTCATGGAGGTGGAAGAGGGGATTCTGGCAACACAAAAACAGAAGGAAGCTTTTATTAGATGACTTTTAACATTTTTCTAACTCTGAGATTCACGGATCATGGAGATGGGGACTGTCATTTACGGAGTTTCTACTTGTGCTAGACACTGTGTTAGGCACTTTATATACCCGATTTAATTTAAACTTCAGTACAACCCCACAAAGTGGATATTATTATCTTTAATTTATGTATAAGTAATTGAGACTCAGAGATTAATTCCTTATCCATAGTCATTCAATTATTAGGAAGTATAGCCAGGATTTAAACCTGGGAGTATATGACTCCTTGATTCTTCCTGGACCACTGGGGATTAGGAGGAAAACTCACCCCCACCACTACCCCAGGACTATTTGCAGTGTGACTTGTGTCAATACCAGTCAGGGTGACTTGTGGGAGGCAGCTCGCTGGAATGAACATAGATCCATGGCTGTGGGTGCTATTGACTGGCTAGTGATAGCCATGTCTTAAAGGCAAGACTTCATACCCTGCCAGAGCTGATGACTCTGAGGCTAAAGACAACTTTCCCTGGCCTTAGGATGTCTAATTTGTGGGACCAGAATCTTACTGGGCTCCTTCCCTTGGGCTGTCATGAAAAATTCACAATACCCCAGTCCAGGCATGGTGGCTCACATCTGTAATCCCAGCACTTTGGGAGGCTGAGGCGGGATGATCACATGACGTCAGGAGTTCAAGACCAGCCTGAGTAAGAGCGAGATCCTACCACTACAAAAAAATAGAAAAATTAGCCGGGCGTGGTGGCATGCACCTGTAGTCCCAGCTATTTCGAAGGCTGAGGCAGCAGGATCACTTGAGCCCGGGAGTTTGAGGTTGCAGTGAGCTATGATAATGCCACGGCACTCTACCCAGAGTGACAGAACAAAACTCCGTCTCAAAAAAAAAAAAAAAAAAAA
>RJWJ010020424.1:0-28938 GCA_004363605.1 Indri indri | reverse complement strand
TAAATTATGTAGATTTAGGAAACTATATAAAATGGAAAACATGGTTTCTTTAATAAATCTGGAATAATAGTGTTACCTGAGGGTTTTTACAGGATGAAATAAAATAGCATGTGTTAACAAATTTGTCAGCAATGGAGTGCTCCACAAATACAACATGCTGTTGTAAGTATTTGATTTCTAATCTTCAAGAATGGGTGAGGAGAAGAAAAGTGCTGCTATAGGAAAACTTTTATGTTGAGTGCTAGTGGGAGAGAAAGGAGAAGAATTTGGAGTGGGAAAATGAAGCTTGAGCTGCTGTGTTTTAGTAATGTTGACACGCTCAGCAGAAAAATACAAAAATATTTTGGGACCAGAAGAAAGATAAGGAAAGATATATAGATTGAGGAATCACCCACCATTGTGTCATTTGAAGCTTTGGAAATGGAGAGGTTTGACTGAATATAGAGTAGATAGAAAGAGTAAAATATTAGAACTTAAAACATTAAAAATTTTCTGTATTTGGAGATGGAATTATGAAGAGGAGCCAGAGAAGTCTCAGAGACATGAAGGGATTGCTAAAGTTCAATAATTCCTTTATGCACCTGTTTGATAACAGGTACATACACGCGCTATCCGTATATACTCAGTGCATACCATACGTCAGAGACGTAGTTAACACAGAGTGTACTAGCAAATTGGGGACACAAACAGACAAAGAGTTGCTCCATTCTGATTTCTGCCCTGTAACAGAGATATGCATTCAGGTGTATGGTGGTCTAAGGAAGGACAGGTACCTAATCTTCCAAGAAAGTCTAGGAAGCCTTCAGAGAATGAAGCAACAAATGCTTAGATCTGCACTATTTACTCAGCTGACCTGTAGGAAGGGTGTTTGAGGGGAGGGGATCTGTACAGTGGGGGAGAGTCATATGTGCTGAAGTAAAAGAAAATGAGAGGCACGTGCGATCTGGAACAGTAGATAGCTTGGAAAGTCTGTGTGAGATCAAAAAAGGCAAGAAGAAGGAAAATTTTCAAAAAGGAATGATGATATTAGTTGAAAAAGTTCACCAGACTTGTTAAACAATAATAATAAAAGCAACCACTTAGTAAATGGTTACTCAGTGTCAGGCATATTATTGGCACATAATTATTGCATTTAATCCTTACAAATTTATGATACTATTAATATTCCCATTTAAAAGATGAAAACACCAAGAGGCGCCAAGAGTTTAAACAAGTTGCTCAAAATGATGTGTTGCTCATAATTAAGTGGAATTTCAGATTCAAAACCAGTTCTATCTCTGGAGTGCATATACGTTCCCAACCATTATCCCAGGAAAGAATAGTGTCAAAACAAGAGCAATCCAAGGAATTGCATTTAAAGAATGAATGGATAGTGAGGAAGGCAATAAAAGTTATCTTGTAAATTGAATATTTTTCTAGCTAAAATCATTTCAATGAAATAACAACAGAGACTATAAAAGTGAGTGGTCACAAAAAACATAAGTGAGAATAATAAATGAATAAATATATTTATTTTTCAATATGTAAAACTCACAGAGGGGTCGGTAATCTTTCATCACTGTGGCCAATATCCCTATAAATAATTCTGAGAATGTATGGAAAGCTTTGGGCTGACCCTGGATCCCACATTTCTTAGTTTCTGCAGAACTCTGCGGTGGAGGTTTGAAAGAAAACATATGGAGGGAAGGTTACTATCATTTTTCTGAAAACGCCAGTGTCCAAGGATACTGGTAAGGATTCCCTGGAACATTGTGTTTACACGGTGTACTGTGACATTATCAATAGTCTGTCTCCTGTGCTACGGGAGGTGTGTGTTTTCGTTCTGTTTTGCATCATTTGTTCTTGGTTTATTTAAATCAGATACCAGGGTCATATTATTTTAACAACCTATGCAACATATTGATAAGCAGCGTGGTGTATTTTTCAACCCCATTCTAAAATTTTTACAGGAAATGTTTCTTTAAATTACTATCCCACATGAAAAAAGCCTTACAAATATAAATGTGTAAGACATACTACATATGTCTTTTTTGTAAGAGCTAATGTCTTACACTCATGGATGTTTTTTCCTGTCATTGCAGGATAAACAATGAAAACCACAGTAACCACAAGCAAGTCACCTGCACTGATCTGTGTAATTAAAAATATGCTGCCAATAACGGCACTAACTCTTCAAGGAGTGTTTATAGAAGCCAACAAAAGCATGTCAATCCTGAGAACAATGGGATGTAATATATGAATTGCTTGGGGGATGTGGCTAAAAATTTTTCTCCCCCATCAAAAAAAAAAAAAAAAAAAAAAAAGCTGCAGCAATGTTTTAGAGCTAGCAATTAACCTGCCACTGAAGTTGGTATTGAATCTCCCCAACATATCCCTTTCTCTCAGACTTCTAACAAAAACTGTCTGTGAAGAATGTTTATTTTCTGCCGGGTAAGACATTGTGCAAGTGTAGGATTTCACAGTTCACCAGAAGGATTATCACCAGACGGATTATATTACTTTCCTTTTTGGAAGAAGTCCAGACTTCATTATGAAGGTGCATCACATTGTTATATTGCAGAAAGCAACATATGGCACAATGTCTCTAAACAGCTAAAAATGGACTTTCAGCTAAAAAACTTAGTTGTGAAATAAACAGTACATGTGCAGTATGTGCAAAGTTCAGAGCATAGGAAATTTACAAATTATGAGCAAATAAAGCAATATATAAGTATCCATTTTTTACAAACATGCTATCATAGAAATACAATGTGCAATTTATCATTGACAGAAGCTATCATCTTTAATTGGTAAAGGATATTAGAATTAGGATAGTTTATAAGTGATCAACAAGACTGCCAAAATTCAGAAGATAAGTAGCCAGACACTATTTTACAGTTTTTAAAAGGTTTGTTGCAACCATAAGCTGAATTCCGTTAAAAAAGGATTAAGTAAAACCAGACCATATGCAAAAACTTGCACTAATGAGGACAATGAATCCATCATTAGCAGAAACAGTTATTCATCTAACGTTACTACCGTGAACTGCATTAACTTTTCTTGCGGCCAAATAGCATTAAAGACTGATAGACATAGTAACCCATACACATACGATTGCTGAATTCAATGTAAACAGCACAGTCATGCATTTGTCTTTCCCTCAGGTCTCGGCTTTTGGAAATTATTTGTCTATTTTTCCACAGTGTACATACAGCCACTGTGTGATTTGGTAGCCAATGGCCAATAATATTCTGTCCTGGATGCAGAATGTACAACAGGAGCATAAAATGGACAACAGTATTTTATCACGACCAGCTAATTTCTATTACTTTTCTTTTTAAAGATGTTTATAATTGTGAAGTCAGAATTGCGTGGCATTTCCAAATATTAAGAAACAAAATACATGCATATGTCCCTCTTTCTCACACTGGAAAAAAATGTTACAATATATTCCTAAAATCAGGTGGCATTCCACTTAAAGGCTATGTCAATGGTACTAATTTCCCACCAAAACCAAATCAGCAATGTCATATATTGGTACCTTCATTTCATGTGATTTCCTATGGTATAATAGAATTTTTGGCTTGGGTATGAATGACGACACTTCCTGACATTACTCTTTTATTACTGTTAGGTAGATAGCAAGGGATTCCGGGTCTCCTAGGGAAAAAAGTGGGTGAAGCTGTGATTCGAGCCCCCTGAAATGGGCTTTAAAAGAGGCTCATGGGAGAACCCACATGCGCAGAAAGACTCAGGCCATGCAACTCCCAAATGTCCAATCAAAGTGTTTCCATGGTGACAGCTGAGCCATGAAGGAGGTCCCAATCCGGGCACTGTAAAACAAGATGCAGACCACAACCAGGCCCTTTTCTTTTGCACCCTTCCTTTTGCTCTCCCTTTGCTACAACGGTGGGTCCAAGGGTCATCTGTGGCATATGTCTCATGCTTGCTCTGTAAACCTATATCTTGCTCTTGACCTATAATCCTATCATTCTCTCCTCAATAAACCTCATTTTCATGCTTGCCTTACTTTAGTGTGTCTGGTCATTCTTTGTCCATGAGCGCACTAAGGACCGACATTTCGCACTAAAACCTGACATTATGGTTAAATGTTTGAGCATTTGTTTCTGTAGTATGACTGCATAATCTCTAAATTTGAATAAAAATATTTAGTGAGGTAATCTGTAAATAATTAGATTGTTTTTGACTTTGAATCTCATGACCTCTAACATCATAAACAGATATCTAAATAAATGATTGCAAATAAATGATTATAGCATTTAGTACAGGCAGTGCATTTTTTACTTTATGGGAAATGCCTTAATATCAGAGTTATTTTGATTAAATAAGTTTAGTGGCATTTTGTTTTTAGACTCCTTTGGCAATTTCTTCGCTTGCCATATACAGACATCTCTTGTAAATCGGTCTGAGGGCTTATCTCTCAGACTATTTTCTAGAAGTTCCCATGTCACTGGCAAGAAAACATACAGAAAAGAAAATTAGAATAGCATTCTATGTCTCCTCATACTAGATACACAATTACTTAAAAATATACACAAATTCGCTTACATACAAACAAATTCTATGTGTATACCTAAAGTCCTGCTAACCCAAGTAGCCTATGCATCTAATCTTGAGTTCCAATAGCTTTGTTTTGTCTTGCAGAATATGGAAAAACTTCTAGATAATATGGCATAATAACATAGATGTTCAAACTCTAGTAGAAACCTACAATTGCTCCATGATGACATTTTAATGAACCAGAAAAAAATTAAACCAAAGAAAATTTGCTCTTGTCCGTAGTCAGACTAATGACTTTTCTGTATGTTGTTTTCAAATTATAAAATGGCCTGCTATCTTGTGATAGTATTTCCCATGCAGGATAGCATAACACTAGACACACACACACACACACACACACACACACACACACACACACACACACAGAGTTTATTAGCTTAATAATGGACTTCAGTTTAATTTACAGTTATGCAATTGGTCAGAGATTTAGTACTTCTGGTGGCTTTTCTTCACCTTTTGTTGTGGTGCTGTTTGATTGTATTTATGAATGTGACCTTATATCCTATAGTAGCAGTAGAAAATGAGATAAATGGGACTCTAAAACACACACACACAATAGCAGGAAGTACTGTTTAAAGATTAATAAGTGATCTCACTATAGCACTTCAACTGCCTACAGCATAAAAATATCTTTCCTTTGGTATTTTCCAGGCAATCCCTGAGGGACCAATAAACCAAGAGCACTAGAGAGATCTGAACTTATCTATCACAGCTTTGATTGTGCTCTTGTGCACTGCATGTTTCTTCTTAAAAGCATCTAATTCACTGCCTGTTCATAGCATTCATTACTTGAAGCAAAGGACACTAGAAGTAAATAAAACTTTTAAAAGACATATTGAGAAGTGAATTCATTCCATTTCCTTTTTTAATGTATCAAAACCCCAAACCATGTGTTACTCTAGAGATGTGATATTCACTCTCTTAATTTTTTTGCCAGATATAAAAACTGCAGATTTCTAACTGCTTCACCTACTAGTATCTGCGATTCAGTATTGCACCAGGATGCTCAGGAACCTCATGTCAAGGTTGCCAAGCCATCAAGTACCTAGGGGACTTCATTTTGGTTCCTGAGGGTACATATCCTCTTCATGGTGGGAATCCCAAAAAGGAAGAAGCCAATGTAAAGAATTTAGAACTCCGCCCATAGCCTATCTGCTTACCCCTCCACACTAAGGACTTCATTATCAGAAACACTCCCCAATGTTTGACTCTCCTTTCCAAGCTGTGATCTCCATATTCCTTCTTAAACAGCATCAGTGAAGCTTCTTGTGACAGAAAATGGCTACAGAATCTGTCCTGTTATTACTTAACATTAGCATGAGTTACTCATATTATAGAGTAGTAGTATTTTACAATTGTTTGACTAGCTAAAATTTATAAAGGTACCAACTTGAATATACTTTCATTTGCAAAACTAAGTATCAGATTCATAACAATAAACACTACAAACATGAGAAAGTGTCTTTCAAGACTTGTTTCTTTTTTTATGCAAAGATGTTGAAAAACACAGTCAGGGCTCATTATCTTTAGCCTGAAGAAAAGGCTTGTGCAAAGACCAGATGAAAGGAGACAGCTAAAAATTAGAGACAAACCAGATAATTCAAAGGGAATAATTTCCTTTGGAGGCTAAATGTTCTAATTTGTCTCTATTGATGCATTAACCATGTAGTTTTCACATTGCTTCTTTTGTGTGAGTGTATTCCATCTACAGGAATGCAGAGAGAAAAATGGCAATGTCTTCTTATAAACTTCAATCAAACTGAATTTCTAATTAATACAGTTATTTCTAATGAATTATTTACATTTTCTTCAACAATAAAGGTAGTGAAATAATTCATTATTTAATATTCCTTAAAATAATTTTTTATCTGTGGTATCTTGTCTTTTTTTGTTCTATTTTATGCAAAGCTATTTTGAGATTTCCAACAATCTTTAGACCAACAGTAACTTCTGTGAAATAATTTAATTTTCATTTAAGTGTTTTCAAGACAAGTGAACATAAGAGGGAGTGTAACTTAAATAGGTAAGTTACTAGTAAACAACTATCATTATAGAGAATATAATTTACCTTTAGAAGTGATGCCTATGTACAGCAATTACTAGTAACACACAGCAAGGTGTTGTTAAATTATTGCATTACATATCATTCAAAATCATCCATGTTATGAATAAACATACTTTAATGAATACATTAATGCAAAGATGATGACTTTTGCCTTAACTAATATCTTAAAATTTTCTTTTGTCACTTTTTATATTTGAAAAAAATCATTCAATTTTTACTTTAATTTTCTGACCCCTTAGTAGGGATAAAAATAAATTGAGAAAAAATAATTTATAATTTGATAGAACTGGAATGAACTTTCAAAATTAGCACTTTTGTCTAAAGTGCAGCCTGCACTTGGTGCCATACTAATGAAGACATATAAGCAGTGCCAAACAAATAAGGAATTATTATTATCACTTCTACAAGAAGGAAAGACATCTCGCCAGCTGCTAACTCCCTAGTGAATCTTTCCAAGATGACCAAGACTATTTCTTGACATGGCTTATCTTGGGGAATTGCAGTATCCTTGTAGCCTACATTGCAAGGCATATCAGACAGACTGCTAAGATTCAATAAACAAATGGTCCATTCCACTGTCCATTTTTTTTAATGAACTTGAAAATGAATGACACATTCCAGTTTTTTTCCTCTGAATATATCAGAGGTTGTAAAAGTTCTAGAGACAAATGCTATAGGCATAATAATAACTTTGCTGAAGGAATATTTATTGAGGACATTAGTGATTAAAACCTTTGGTTACACAAAAGGAAAGGTCCTGGTTATGGTCTGTGTCTTGTTTTATAGTGCCTGGATTGGGACCTCCCTCGTGGTTCAGAGGTCACCATGTAGCCACTTTGGTTGGACAGTTGGGAGATACATGACCTGAGCCTTACTGTGCATACAGATCTCCCATGAGCCTCTCTGAAAGCCCATTTGGGGAGGGTGGGAGAATCACAGCAGCACCCACTTTTGTCCCTAGGAAACTCAGAATCCCTCACTAACTACTTAACAATATCACCTGCTTTTATTTTGATAACTGGGAAGTATAGAATCCAAATGTGAGATCAATCATGGGAATCACTATGACACTACATTTCCTATATTTATGCTCTTCCTCTCATGGAACCGATTTTATAATCATTTTTTTTTTTTTGGTTATGAGTCTCTTTATTTATATTTCATCATTATTTAATTATACACATTATTTTCACATGCTGAATTTTAATAGTTTGGAGTATTAAATTGTCTATTCTTAATGTGAAGACAGATTATTTCAGAAAGCATAATAGCAGACTAAAATATTTGAAAGTGTCAAGTAAAATAAGAAGCTAATGTGTACTGTGTTGTGAAAAGGGGGCAAATAGAATTTAAAAGGAACATCTGCTAGGTAGATATCAGCAGGAATTTTCAAATAATTCTTCAAGTCCCAAATGTAATGGATTTCCCTCAAAAGCTGTGGAACCTTCAATATTGCACATGTTTAAGCAAAGGCTAAATAACCATCCATCTGGCATGTTAACAAAAGTTTTTGGATTGGAAGAAAGGTTAAACTAGAAGCCCTCAAAAATCTCTTCCATTCTATGATTCCATAATTAAATATGCTATACTTAATGAGCCGTTTGTTATCTCCACAGGGTGAGTAACTTATGGCATGAGTTTCCATGCCGTCTCCTTGCCAGGTCTAGAAATTAAATTAAATCTATCACAAGTTGAAATTAAGAATGAAGGAAAATTATGCCAAAATGACTCAAAGAGTCTGGGGTCTTTGAATATTCACCTAAAAACTTCAGCTTCACCACCAACAAGACTTCCTAGTCTATCCATACCACATACTTTTACTCTAAATATAAAGAATCAAGTGAAGAGAAACATTGATGTCATTCAAATTAAAATCTGAGAGGAGTTTGATAGAATACATTTTAATACTCTGAATATTAAAAAGTAGGTAATTGGCCATATCACAGACACAGTCTTAAAGTACTTCCTATAATGTAAAACATTTTAATGATTGCTACCACTGAAAGGGTACATATATTTGGGATGGGTTGTTGAAAGTACACTGGAAGCCAGTAAACTAAATTGAAATGGCATATTTAATACCTGCTCATGTTTATCATTATATTTATGTAATATAGGGAAAGTAAACAAAATCTGAATTCACAATTATTCACTGAGGTGAATAATCTTAAGTGAATGAACTGACACATTGCATATAAATATTTTAAGTGGACAATTTTATAAGTAGATAAAATTTTTTTGCTTCTTCTTACATTTGGTAGTCTCAGAAAGGTGTTATTTATTGCTTTGAGATTTTTGTTAGGGATAATTTGAAAAAGTGTTATTTAATGGTACATAATAAGTTAATATAACCAGAGCAAAATATGTGATTTCCATGATTTCAAGCCATTAAAAATTCCAAGATTATGCAAGTATAAAATTTTAAACCTTAATGCAAATTTGATTTTGACCAAACTTAAAAAATGAATCAAGAATGATAAGGAAAAAGTGACTGAAAACAAATCAAAACTAAAGATCAAATTTAAACATGCCAGTTGAAACATGTGACTGTTTATCATTAAACGACAAGAGATTCAGATACTGTTTATTTTTAAATTTTGCAAATGATAGTATCTGTTTCTCAGGAAAGTATTAATAGTTATGCTCAAACCTTATAGGAGCATAAAGGACTCTGGTTGCTATCAAGGTCTTTAACTGGTATGAACTGCAACATCCCTAATCTTTTAAGGTCAAGTGTCTCCTGCTTTAACAAGAAAAATAAATTGCAATATAAAAATGCAAACAGCCTAGCCCAAAAAGCCTGCCTCTGCAGCTCTGCCTAAAAAATGTTCCTGTCACCTGAACTCATGGCAAACACAGTCTAGTAAACACTTACAAAGTATAACCCTCTTCTCCAAATTAGTCATTTAAGTGCAAGAGAAATTAGTATAAATTGGGGACTTGAGATGATGGCCAAAGTGCCCTACAATCCAAAGAAGTAAATTGGAACCAGATAGTAATAGAATTTGTAAGATAGCAAGATAATAGAGGTTTATAAGCAGATAACATAGACCTCAGTTTTCATTACAGAGATGCTTTATTTTAATTACAAAATATTTTAGAGAAATATTTTTAAATAAATATTAAATATTTTTAAATAAAGAAATATTCTTCATTTAAAGAATAAAATGTGGTATACATTCTTTTACCTCTTAACCAAATTTAGCAAGTGTTAACATGTTGCCGCATTTGCTTGAGGTTTCTATTTATTTTTAAGAGTAAAATTTAAAATATGTACACAAAAGCCACCACCCATCCCGTTTCCTCTCCCATTTCACCAAGAGAAAAGCACTTCCTGAAATTGTTGTCTTTTATTCAAATCAGTATAGATATTTATGTACCCATACATAATATATAGTACCATTTTACTTATTTTGAATTGTACTTTAATTATAACATATCATGTGTATCATTCTGCAAATTGTTTTTCCATTAGCATTCTTGTCTCTCTGCACTATAAAGTTCTTGCTGTCTATTAAGGCTGGTACATACATTCTTGTTTCTTCTCCATCAAAACATTCTTGATACTTACATTTTATAATTTTTTTATACAGTTGACCCTTGAACAATGCAGGTATGAACTGGGTGAGTCCACTTATACGTGGATCCACTTACATGTGGATCCTTTTCAGTAAGAGTTACACTAAGTGTTCCTGCCTCCCCTTTCACCTCCTCCACCTCTTCTGCCTCTGCCACTTCTGCGATAGCGAGACCAACTTCTCCTTTTTCCCCCCTTCTCAACCCACTCAACATGAAGATGATAAGGATGAAGACCTTTATGATAATCCACATCTACTTAATGAATAGTTAATATATTTTCTTTTCCTTAGGATTTTCATAGTAACATTTTCTTTTCTCTAGCTTCGTTTTTAAGAATACAGTATATGATACAAATAACATACAAAATATGTTAACTATTTATGTTATTGGTAAGGGTTCCAGTTATCAGTAGGTTATTATTAGTTAAGTTTGGGGGGAATCAAAAGTTATATATGGATTTTCAACTGTGTAGGTGGTCGGTGCCTTGCGTGGTTCAAAAGTCAACAGTAAATATTTTCTTACTGACCTCATGATTTCTCCTTCAACAAATTATTCATACTTTTAAAATATCCTATGCTATTTGTGTCATTTAATTTTGTGATTGATTTTTTATTATATTCCATTTTGGTCTGAAGAAACAGCATGATGTTCTCTGTGCTATAAATTCTTTACTGTTTTTTCAGACCTTTTTGTGGCTGGTATTTTGTAAATTTTGTAATTATGCCATGTATGTCTAAAAATAATTTTAACATATTTGCTGAATACCTAATGTCCAATAAAACAAATTTGCTAATAATGTTATTCATGTCCTATCTATTCTATTAGTTTGTTTAATTTATAATTTTCAGAGAAAAGTTGTTTAAATCTTCCAAAAAGATTTTGAATCTGTAAGTTTCTTCCTCTAAATTCAAACTATATACATACTACACACACACACACACACACACACACACACACACACACATATATATATATATAATGTTCACAAACATATATTTATAGACAAACACACAGCTGGCTATATTTTCATGTCTTCAAATTTAGGATTTTAATATAGTCCTGGCATCTTTGATCATTGTATAATGACCTGTACCTTTAATAATTGTCTTTCTCTTTAATATCCATTTTGCCTGAAAGTAATAAAGATGTTATTTTTTCTTTTTATTAGTATTTGTTTGAAATGTATTTGTTAGCTTTTATTTCAGCATCTCTATGTCATTTATTTTACATAAGTCTCTTTGTAGTCCACATATAGTTGGATTTTTTAATATATATATAGGCTTTTATGTCTTTTAACAATCAAGTTTAATTCATTTGTATGCTTTGCAATATCTGATATCTTATTTAGTGTCTTCTATTCCTGATTAATTTTGCTTTATTTTTTGTTTTTTCATCATTTAATTGATTTGCAATTAAGAGGTCAAGAAAATTCAATGGGAAGGAAAAAATAGTCATTTCAACAAAGGGTACTGGAATAATTTGGTAGTCACATGAAAAAGCCAGACCCCTATCGCCTATCGTATCTAAAAATTAATTTAAAATGGAAAAATGACCTAAGTTTGAGGGCTAAAACTAGGGCAACAGAGCGAGACTCTGTCTAAAAAAAAAAAAAAAAGAAAAATGACTAAACACAGAGTTACCATTTGGCTCAGTATCCCACTTCTATGTATGTATGAAAAAATATATCCACACAAAAACTTGTACATGAATATTCACAGTTGCATTATGCGTAATGGCCAAAATATGAAAACAACCAAAATGCCAATTAACTCACGAGTGAATAAATAAACGTACTCTATTCATAAAATGAGCCATTATTCAGCAAGAGAAATGAAATACTAATACATGCTACAACATGGATGAATCTCAAAGACATTATGCTAAATAAAAGAAGTGAATCACAAAACGTCACATGTTGCATGGTTCAATTTATATGAAATGTCTAGAATAGACACATCTGTAGATGCAGAATGTACATTAGTGTGGGAAATGAATATGAAGGGCTGGCAGCTACACATGCGGGGTTTCTTTTTAGTATAATAAAAATGTTCTAAATTGATTGCAGTGATGGTTACACAACTCTGTGAATTTTCTAAAAACAATTGAATTGTACATTTTAAAGAAATGATTTGTGACATGTAAATTATATCTTAATGAGGCTGTTATCAGAAAAGAAAAAAGAAAGAAAAGCAAAGAATGGAAACAATAGATAAGTAAAAAAGAATCCAGTGGAAAAAAGTAATAAATAGCAGTTGAAATAATAACAAAAATTAAGAGGACTTATTTTATTTTATTTAATAATTTATTTTTATTAACCTAATTTATTTACTTTAAATTAAGTGTTTTATTGAGGAAGTGAATAAAAAATAGTTTTCAGGAAAAAAAAATTGATCAATATCTCCTTCATAGATTTTTGAATAAGTAGCATTCAAAAAGAAAAGAGGTCACTGATTTTGGTCAATTGTATAATTCAGCTTAAAATCTATACAAGATATATGTACACCAGCACTACACTCCTCTCCAAGGGGATATTTGCATAAAGCTTAATTTATCAGAGGCTTCAAGACCTCTTTAAATAATTTCTCTTTTTATAATAATTGATAATTTTGTTAATTCAGGAAAAATCAGAGAAAGAAGTTTGGAATAATTCTTTTATTATTGTAGACAGCTCATTGTGGTTTTCATTATGATCTGTCTACAACCTACCACCCTACTGGTCATTTCATTTGATTTGATTTATCTGACTGGCTAGATAGGGTCAACTTATTTCCTCTGATCCCGAAAATCTTTTCCAGCAGAATACAAAGTTAGAAAGAAGTACAGAACACCCATGCTAAAAAGAAACATAGAATGTTACACTTGGATTTTGAAGGACAGTCAGAGTTAAAATAAATGTCTTCAAGTTAACTATAATTTTAGCTACTGTTTTATGTGACTAGCCACTATTAAAAATCAGAGACTTTTACTCCTCCAATACGAGGCAGGGCCTATGCCCATAAAGTCAGCAGGAAGAAACTACAGAAGATGGACTTTGTCCTTCTACAGCCCTTTAAGATTAAGAAGAAGTATTATCTCTGAGCGGGGAATGAGACAGGGAACTAGCAGGTATTGCTTGAGGTACTACTTTGGACATTGCTGTAGGCATTGCCTGAGTCAGGAAGTCTCAAAATGTTAAATTACCCCAATCAGAACAGGATGGAGGCAGAGCAAGTTCCAATGGGTTAGAACCAAGATGGTGGAGAAATGGAAGGTATCACCCTGATTCCAGGAAAGCACTGCCCCTGCCATGAATATCCCTCCCCTTATTTAGCCTATAATAAAGCTGTTACTTAAATATAACAGAAAGGCAAGAGGAACCAGGGGCCAGGTCTCTTCTGCAGGGAGAACTTGCCTCTGCTCTGTCCATGGAGTAGACTTTAAAGTTTCTCAATAAATCTCACTTTCACTTTAAAAAAAAATCTGGAAATCAAGATAAGTTTGGGATCCATTCAGTAGATATTTACTGAGCACCTATCATGTGCCAATCAGTGTTTCAGGCACAACAGTGAACAAAACTGACAAATTCCCTCTTTCATGGAGCCTACATTCTAGTGAGGCATGACAAAAAACGAATGAATGAATGAATTAGTAAATAAATGTGTGAGTACTATCTAAGGAAGTAAAGAGTGCTATTCATAAGACTTCAACAAATTAAGAAGACAAAAAAAGCAGTAAATAAGGTGTTATTTTACACATAGGAGTGAGGTCCTTCTGATAATGACACATTCGAACAAACACCAGAAGGAATCAGGAACTCGGCCATGTGGACTGATTTTTTTCGTTTTGGAAAAAGATAGATGGAGAGCATCACGAGCATAAGGAACTAGAATGTAGGTCAAGAAGAGTGGAAGTTGGAAAATTAGCATTGCAGTAATTCAGATAAACAATGATGTTGGCTTCGACAAGGGTACAAGGATTGGAAATGGAATGACATGATTAGGGTTTGGATATATTTTAAGGATGAAACAAAAAGTTGATGCTGGCATCTGAGTAGTTACAAGTCACTCCAGGGTTTTGGCCGAAGCAATTGGAAGAATGGAGCTACTGTTTTTAGATATGAGGATGACTGAGGGTTTCATAGCAACAATCAGAAATTGTTTTGGCTGTGTTAAAGTTTGAGATGCCTTATGACTGCAAGTTGAGTTTTTGTGTTTGAAGTTCAGAGAAGAGTATGTATGTGGTAGTAGTGAACATAGACATTTTGAAGAATTTTGCCTTAAAAATGGGCAAAGATATGGACAGGTCACCGATGGTATATGTGAAATATATGTTGAGAGATATATCATACTTGTACAATGGTGGGAATTTCCCAGTAGAAAGAGAATAATTGATGATGGAGGAGAAAGAAGACAACAGTATAATGGAAATGAAGAGAAAGGATGTGAGTTGTTATGTGAACTGGATCATATGTTTAAATGTCAGATATACTTTATTCTAAAAAAATTCTTAGTTTAAACTGCCCTAAATCCTTGAAGAGAAAAATAACAGCATAAGGACGTTATAACAGAATAATATTCCAAATGTCTTACCTTCATTCCATTTTGCAAAGATTTGCAGCACAAGTAGACTCTCTTTCGATGTACTGTAGTCTTTTGCCCTCTGGTTTATCTAATCTAAACATGTTTCTGTTAAAGGCTATCATAACCCCTAACAGAGAATTGAATGACATTTATTCAAGTGTCAATAACAGATTAAGATGCCGGAAGTTATGCTGATATCTACAAAATGTTACTTTTTTTTTTTCTGTGAGTTTTGCAGCCAGATAATTTAGCTTCATGCAATCAAATTATTATATTCCTCTTCAAGGTTGATTTTTCCAAAAGTAGCTATTTATAATCTAAACCTGCATTTGTTTGCAAGTCATTAGCACAGTGTTTACAAGTTCTCTTTTTTAAATGTTTGGCTTCTGTAAACCCATATCATGGTTTATGTTTTATTTCTAAAAATTCTCCTATATTAATTCATTTTCTGGTATGTGAATACATGAAGCATGAATTCAATCATCCATCCAGTCAGATATTCTTTGTTTTAACAGGAAATGCTTCGAAATATATCACATCCCCTTTTATTTCACATGTACTTAATGATGCAATATCTAGGGCAACTTCTTTTTTGACCCAATTGGAAACTACTTGGTGTATTTAAACAATGATTGATGAGTTTTAGCACCATAATGAGTTAGGATTAACTTTTGGGACTAATTATTTTCCTGTACAACATTACTCATGCCACTACTATGAGTAAGCGTCATTAATCCTAGCAATTGATTGTTCATCCTTTTTACCCCCACCCTCAAAATACTTCATTTAAGTAAGTTTTATTAAGTCAAACTGTGATGAATTTGAGAATTTTGGACACATAAAAAATGGAGATGTCAATATAAATAGGATTACTTTTAAAGTTTGGGCATTTACTCCACATAGAAATTACTCATTTACAGTATGAGGAAGGAATCAAACATTCATGTTCCTTAATCTGAAACATAAGACCAAATAACTGTTCCCCATGCACCCGTTGTACCATGGAGGAACAGAGACAGTATGGCTACAATAAAGACTTCAACTTGGAAAATGGAGCAACGGGAAATATTTCCAATAGCCACTTGCCATAACATTCTGAAAGGCCCATAGTAAGACATTTGACAACTCCCTACTATAGACTCGAAAGTATTTCTTAATTAATTCACAGTTCTGTTCCTTGGGAGGAGTTTCCCAGTCCATTGTTCTACTTGGTCCTTGGTTCTGCCGTCTGGGTGACTATAGTGGAGAAACCACAAATTTAGCTTCTTTTCCTTGAGCCATTTTTTCTAATTAAAAAGATTTATTGGAACCACCTACTTATTGGGACTTTTCCACTCAGACACCTTACCAGATTTAGAGATTTTAACAAAATGAGTGATCAGCTGTTCCTCTGATTTACATATTGCCTTACAGCAGAGATTTAAGCCATCTTTATTGGCCAAGGAATTTCTCCATTTTATCCTTTTACTGTTTGAGTTTAAGAAGCAGATAACTTTATACCTCTGCAAGTCCCCAAATTTCTGATATTTATCTATTTTGTTTCATACCGATCATTAAGACAATGACAGAAAGTTCTTTTCTGGGCTCTTCTCTTTGTAATTCCTTGTCATATGCAGCCAACTGCTAATATGCACTAATATACACTTTTGTTAATATAAAAATATAATATGCTGTTTTCCAACTTATTTTCTTAGATTTAAATGCTCATTGAGTACATTGTCTGCCTTTCAATTATTGTAGGCTGCAGTTTTTCCAATTACCTCTCCACTGAAAATTCTAGAATGCTATCCTTCCAGCTTCAAGTAGCACAAAACCCAAAACCACTATAAGTGAGTATGAACATAACAAAAACTATGATAGCAGTCACTTATAATACCTTTGGTATTTTTTATGGAACAAAAAAATCAAGACAGTGCAGGCTGTGCTATAGTAACGAACAACCCTGAAATCTCTGTGGTTTAAAGAAAGGTGTATTTCTTACTCAGGTTACATGTTCAATGTAATTCATTAGGAGGATTTATTGCATCAGAAACTTTAGCTAATGGAAATTCTATGTTCTCACGTAATTCAAGGAGTTCCAAAGATTTAGTGAATTGCACTTTGCTCTAAAAGGCTTCAGCTAGGAAGAAACCCATATTGTCCCTCTCATGTTTCATTAATCCAAGCAAGTCATACAGCTATGCCAACTTAAAGGGAGTAAAATCCATGCATAATAAACAGCACTAATGACTTTCACAGCCACATTGACTTTCTGCATATCCCAATTACAAATGATTATACTATATACTTTATGATAAAGTACTATTTTATGCTCACTATCACTACCATGTTTTATGTAATTTAATGGGAATCTAATGGTAGGGTTGGTAATTTATTAACTTATATTCTGAGCCATTTGAGATATATAGCTTCGAACAAAAATATTATGAGTCATTATTGTCATTAATAACAGTTACCTTTTGTAAAGGAGACAGGCTTTTTCTCCTACAATACACATTTCATGCAGGGTAGAGGATTTCCACTGCCTGCCCAAAAGGAAAATTTTTGGCTCCTCTTTCCATCTGCTCACTATCTCCTCTCACAGAAGGAAATGCGGCTCTGTCTTAGTCTGCTTGTGTTGCTGTAAAGGAATACCTGAGGCTGGGTAATTTATAAAGAAAAGAGGCTTATTTGGCTCATGATTCTTCAGGCTGTACAAGAAACATGGCAAAGGAATCTGCTCTGGTTGAGGGCTTCAGGCTGCTTCCACTCATGGTGAAAGGCCGGGGGAGCCAGTGTGTGCCGAGATCGCATGTTCAGAGAGAAGGCAAGAGGGGAGAGGAGGTGCTAGGCTCTTTTTCATAACCAGCTCTCCCTCTGGGGGAATCCCTCAGGAAGGAACAGAGCAGGAATTCACTCATTACAAGGGGGACAGCATCAAGCCCTCCTGACTCAAATATCTTCCATTAGGCCCCACCTCCAGCACTGGGGATCAAATTTCAACATGAAGTTTGGAGGGTCAAATTTCCAAACCATAGCAGGCTCTAGCTTACAGGATCTTGGCTACATTGTCTAATTTAACTATGTTAACATGTTGAAGGTTGGTGCTCAACTACCAATCTCTTTGTTCTCTCCCTCCCTGAAGTATTGGCTTGCAAGAAACGGATGCTCTCATTGCCACTTCCTTTGTATTAACTTCTCTGGGGAAAACATTTCCCAAACTGTGGAGGAAGCCAACAGTTGTGCCAGTGACACAGTGAGTAAATAGCTTCAATGTAAGCTGAAAAGTGAACAAAAACTGGACCTTGGCCTCTAGTTCAAGCTCTATTCTCCAATCTAGACATATCTTAATTCACTCATGCCTCCTGTTCGTATTTTCTATTGACTTAGCACTCAGAGGCAAAGAGGTATGATTATTTAGGCTGACTCAGAGTGACCAAAACATGGCAAATAAACATTAAAAATAAGGACAAAGCCAAAAACTATGGGGCCAAGTAACACATGGAAAGAATAAATCATCTTTTGTTATGTAATGGTAGGTTTCTGTAACCCTGAATCTAGTTTCAATAAATATGTGCCTTAGAATAGGGACTATTTTTGCTGGTGAAAAAATAAAGTGCAGATCTGACTACACTCCTAGCACAACCTGACTGTTTCTTACATTGAAAATGAAGCTAGGGCATATAGTCATTTAATTTCAATTAAGGCTCACATCAGAATTGCCAAAGCATCTTTATACAGGCTTTTATAGTATCAATGAATGAAATGTATTGGATTCTGTTTTCATTCAGGGCTGTAGTCCCAAAGCTTAAATTGCAATACACATATAAAGTCTTTGCAAAGCATAGAGCTCTAGTCCATGATCCTCTGTATCAATTATCAACTATCATACATTACTGTATAACACATTACCTAAAAACCAATGGTTTAAAACAGCAATTGTTATTATTGTTCAGGAATCTACAGGTCAGCTGCGTGGTCATCTTGGTCTCAATCGTATATGTCTGTTATCAACTGTAGGTCAGGTAGGCTATCTCCTAATCTTGACTGGCCTTCTCAAATGTTTGAGGATAGACTGATTTCTGGCTAATCCAGGATGGCCTTATCTCTCTTAGATGTATTTCTTTTACCCCTCAAGTAGGTAGGATTGTTCTCATGGTAGAGGCAGAGATCCAAGTAAACAAGAAATTGCTTTCCTGAGGGCAAGTCTCAGAACTGCTATACCATTAATTCTAATATATTCTATTAGCCAAAATAAGTCAGAAGGCTAGCCCAAATTAAAAGACAGGAGAAATGAACTCTACCTCTCTAATGAAAGGAACTGTAAAATCAGACAAAGTATCTGTTTATAGGGAGGGGTAAAGAAATTCAGCCATTTTATAATCTCACTGCCTCTAAACTTTAATGCACTAGAACATTGCCTCAATTGTTTTTCCTCCATAAGTGTATTGAATTTCACCTAAGAACAAAGAGGCAACTAAAGATTCTAATTTCTTAGATTCGTGTGCTGTGTTACTTCTAGACAATAATCTCAAGTTGATTCATCATGATTAATTACTTAAGCCCTGACAAAGGCTTTTGATTTTAGGAACTCAGACATTGCAGCCATCATAGTTGAGTGATTATTTTTGTCAGCCAACTAAAAAGCAGAGATTCATTAATCTTCTTAGGTTAAGATAGGAAAAAATTAAATAATTATTAATGATTATAAATTTTAATTCTCTGTACAATTCAGGTTTACTCAGAATATCAAGAAGGAACCATATTAATTGTAAAAGCAAGTTGAACCTAGCTTTCAGAACAAGAACAATGGGATAGCAAAATAAAATAAAAGGAAATAAAGTCAGAATTTTGTATTTTTTTAATTAATAGATAATGAAGGAGGGTGTGGGCTTCAAAGAGATTTAAAGAAGTAAAGAAGATCACAGAAAAAAATAAAATAAAATTATGCTCATAGGGACAATCCCTATCCAAGAAACTATTGAAAAGCACTCAAAGCTGCAGATAGAGTCTATAATAAGTGCAATTGGGAACCCTCAGCTTGAAAACAAAGAAAGAAAGTTGAAGCTACTTGAAGAAAATTGAGACAGATTTGAGAAGGAAAGACTAAGACCGGCTTAACATACTTCAAGCAGTATTTGGTTGTTTTCAGGGTAATACTTTCTATTGTTATTTTTTGGGTTTTGTGGCAGTTTTGTTTTTTGTTTGTTTTTTTTTACTTTTATGTGAGAAAATATATATATATATATATATATATATATATATATATATATATATTTCCTGGGAGAATATGGTCAGAAAATTTATAAAGTTAGCTCTTTGAAGAAATCACATAAAAGAAGAACCATCCTAAAAAGACCCATGCAGAACAAAAATAGATAAAATCCTGGTCTAAGCTATATTCTGTGTAGAATTATCCAAAACAATGGTGACAAGGTTGATAAGATTTGTGTCTTCATGTCATCATATCTCACCATGGAACACACTTCAAAAGAGAGTCTACAGAAACAGAAAAGGAAAATAAATGCAAGGGCCCAAGAGCAAAGGGGAAAAAAGGAAAGCTGGCATTCTAATTTAACCCTTCATGTGGTAGAGAAAGAAAAATGAACAACTAAAAAAACACCTTAAAAATTTGAATCCAATTTGGCCTATTGTAAATGATTAAGAGCATAGAGAAGAAATAAAACACAAGGAAATATATCATTATTACAAAGAAAAGTAGAGTGTAGAAGTGATTTAACTACTACATGAAATATCATTAGTTACATACTGATTACCTGGAAATATAAAACTATATATTAAGAAATACATATTATAAAATACATGTTTCTACTCACTGGGACCCTGAAGATATTGTTATAGTAAAAGAAAACATATTGAGCATGATTCCCAAGTGAGACAAGAGATGGAAAAAAGGAGAAACTGTCCCCAGGAAGTAAAATCAATAGTTCTAAAATTCTCTGGATCAGATGCAATAGTACAGTCATTGTTTTAAATATGAGGGCAGATTGGCCTTGAATATTTGTGAAGTTAAAAACTCATAGGCAACTGAAGTCTTTTCATTACCACATGATCGTCCCTCCTCATTTCCTACATCCCTCTCCTTCCCACATTCCCCATTCTCTTCCCTTCCCCATTTTTTCCTCTAGACAATTAGACCTATTCTGTAGTTTTTGCCTGTCCAGAATATTGTGGTTCTAAAGTTAATTGCATAATTTTAATGATACCATAATTTGATGAGCTGTCTCTTATTTTCAAAATTTCACATGGGAATATTGTTAGTGCATTGATATCCTGTTATGTCTTCTTGACTAACTCTTTGTAAAATTGGGTCCCAGGAGAGACTTGGGATTGCGTTGATTTAACTTTGAAAGGACAAACAAACTGTACCCATTCAAAAGGAACACACCCAAGCTGCCACTTCTGATAGACATTTATCTTCACCCAGGCATCTGAATGAAATATATCTGACAAGAAATGAGCAGAATATGACGAAACTGGAAAAGGCAAGATTTCATAATTTAATTTTATTTGATTCAATAAGGGATTTCAATTTTAATTTATCCCTTTGAAACAATAATGTTAAGAGGTGAATGTTTTTTTATTATTATTTTTGGAGAATTCTTACATTCCTGGCAGTATATTATGATTTATGGTGACATTTGGACATGTTGCCTAATCTCAGCTCAGCTATATTGAAAAAAATAGCTTGGCACAATTTAAGTTGGAAAATAAAATACAAAGTGAATTTAGTCACTAACAAAGTATGTTTTGGGGTGAATTTATTAATATCTCATTCTGGCCCCATTTCAAAGATTTCTGGGAGGCAAGCTGGGATGCTCACCCTGGATCCTAGGAAAATATATAAAGGAGCAATAGTTGTTATTGAGAAAGTATATTGATAAAGGAGGGACTCACGCTTGTAAGAGCTGGCCTTAAGCTCTCCTCCACTGAGGGAGAAAACCAAACACTGCTTGTTCATAAATTTGACTGTTACATCCAATAGGATAACAGGACAATGATCTGGAGAGTAGTGGAAAACATGCTTCAATAGAGAGTAAGGAATTTCCATTCTACCCTAGGGGAGGTAATCATTTTTAATCATCATTTATGGTTCATATTTTATTCTCCCTTATCAGAGGAGAGACTAAGGCTGCTGAGTGTCTATGTGGAGTAAATGTAGAAGAGGTCTCTACTCATGCATGACCTAGCTTTTGCTCTCTTTCAGAAAGGCCTACTTCCTATTGTGTGTATTCTTCTCATGGGTCCTTCTTTCATGTGTTAAGAAATTTCAGGCAGTGATTCTCTGCTCTATGGAGGAAGCTCATGATTTCTCAGTCTTCAAACTGTGAGCAGGTAGATGGAGTGTATTGTAATATTTTTTCAAAGAGTCACTACCCTTCATTGCAGAAACAAATATCTGTGGCCAAAAGGGTACTGTAGTATACTATCATTATGAAAATTTTTACTTTGCTCATAAGACAGATGTATTATACATTCCTACATATTGATGTCAGGCTTGGCCATGTGACTTGCTGTGTCGAAAATACACGAGTGGTAATGATTGTACCACTTCTAAGAAGCTTTAAGAGCCACCATGTGGCGATTCCATCTCTCCTTTTTTCCTCTGCAAGATGAACCTGGTAATGTTCCTGCTTCTCAGCCTGGGTGCTAGAATGAAGCAGGATCCAGAGCCACAGGCAACCCACCTCCAACCCGCAGTTGTCATATAATGTCAGCCATATTTTATTGCATTAAGCTATTAAGATTTGAGGTGTGCTTAGCATAGAGAAAAGTGACTAATACAGCAAGTGGTAATTACAACTAGGGTTTCAGTAAAAATCCTGAAATGTGTGGCTTTGACTCTGGGACCAGGCAGAGGACATTCATCCAACTATTATTGGAGCCAAGAAAGATGGAGATGCATGCTATACTATACCAAATATCTGGTAATCCTGCAATAACTGTACCTGATAAGCTGTGGCTTTAGATAAAGTGGGAAAACAGAATTTGGTGGTGGTATTTAGTTTCAATGACAGAATTTATTATATATTTTAAAATTTATTAAGGAATATATTAGCTCAAGAAACAATTGCATGGTTTGCAAATAGATTAGAAGGGGTTTTAGAAAATCTAGAAATTCTTGCCCTTCAGAGTTACAAAATGCAATTAGTTCTCACTTCTACCCATAAAAAAAGATAAAACTGAAAAATATGAAAGTGTACAAAACCTCAATCTAGTAGCGAAACCAAATTAAATGGGAGCCATAAAATACATTTTAGAGCTTCTGAATTAGTTAATGTATTAGAGCACCCATTAAATTCATTTAATTAGACAAAATATCTTGGAAGAAAGAGGTTAAAGACTGGCTCTCTCACAGGAGACCTGCTAAAGTTGCCCTTAATTAAATCTAAAGAAAGAGACATTTCTTATAAAGAGCTATGTGTGTGGCATGACATTTAAAGCTAAATGGTATCAAATAGATAGGAAGCTTAGAATATTATTCAGCCATAAAAAAGGAAATCCTGCCATTTGCAACAACATGGATGAACTCAGAGGACATCATGCTAAGTGAAATAAACCAGTTACAGAAAGATAAATACTGCATAATTTCACTTACATGAAGTATCTAAAATAGTCAAACTCATAAAAGCAGGCAATACAGTAATGGTCGCCTGGGGCTAAGGGATGGCGGAAATGGAAAGTTGCTGTACAATGGGCATAAAATTTCAGTTATGATAGATAAACAAGTTTCAGAGATCTGCCTAACACAGCACCTACAGTTAACACTACAGTAATACAGTATTGTGTACTTCAAAATTGGTTATAAAGATAGATCTTATGTTAAGTGTTTATACATACACACACACATGCGCACACGCATAAAACCCACAGGAACACATGGAAACTTTGGGAAATGTTGGATATATCTGTCACCCTGATCGTGGTGATTATTATCATAGGTGTTTGCACATATTCATACTCATCAAATTGGACACATTAAATATGTTCAGTTCTTTGTATATCAAAACAAAAGAAACAAAAAAAGTATCTGACCAAGTTTTTGAGAAAGTTGTACCTCTAAAAAAAGTGACAAGTCAGATTGAAAAAGAATCACGTCTATTGCAAACAGCATGATACCCATTTTTTTTCTTTATCAAATCGGGGATTCTCTGACTTTAATATATGTTTTTATTCAAAAAAAAAAAAAAAAAAGAAAGAAAGAAAGAACCAGATAGCATGGGGCTAATAAAAGCACATTCCACATGTCTTGTGTTGGAGGATCCTCATGACATCTACGCAAAAGGACTTCAGAAATACCACGGAGCAGTGATTGCTGAACACATTACACTCTCCTTTTCTGAATCACAGTGTGTACTGGGGTTACCTTGCTCCCATTCCATTATAGAAATGGGTTGTAGAAATTTCCATTATAGTTCATAACTCTCCAGACAAGCAAAGACATATCCAGAGCTATGAAAAGATAATCACTCATAGACTCTGAACCTGATTCCATGATTGACATTGCACTTGGAGAGAGGATGAATATACTTTGCTTGTGGAAGAAAAAGAAATAAATATTTGCACTCAAAGTGTGAACTCCTGTCAACTGTATTAGTGTAAAAAACATCAACATTTTCCTAAAAGATGGATTGCACATCTATGTCATATTGATATCAGGCTTGTCATTTGACTTGTTTTAGCTAATAAAATATCTCTGGAAGTGACAGGTGCTACCTCCAAGCAAAGTTATTTCACAAATTAGCCACTTCTTTATTTCTCTATATCACCAGCCTAATAATATTCTGAATAGTGTCTGTGCTTTCATTCTAGATCCTGGAATAAAGACATGGAGCAGAGCCTAAGATGACCTACAACCAACATAAGCAAGAAACAGACCTTTGTTTTTGTAAGCCACAGACATTTGGGATAATTTCTTGCCACAATATCACCTAAAAAAAAAAAAAAAAAAAAAAAAAAGCTGACTAATACAATGAGTTGGTTCAGTAAAATATATCAATACCAATGGTGGCCTCTTGTCTGAGTTCTCCAATTCATATACAGGTATTAAAGGAGATAATAAATTTCATTCCAAATTAGCGTGAAAGACTATATCTCAATTGCTTAAAAACTTGGAAAACCTTCAAATCCCAACATTATTTGATTGCATTCTGTGTCCCAGACACTCTGTTAAGATCTTCACATATATTATGATATCTAATTAAAACTCACCAAACTCTATTATTCCCTCATTAAAGGGATAAGGCTCCTGAATAGGAGAGATTATGTAGCCTTGCCAAGGTCTCCCAGATAGAAAGCATTCTGATTCCAGGTCCTACATAGCTAACCACTGTTCTCAGGTACCCAGGATAACTTTTCCCCTCTAAAACTTTCTGTCTAACTCCTAACCTCTCCCAATAGACAATGTCCATATGAAATTAACATACCATCTGAACTATGCTCACTGTGATCCTTTCTGTAAACCAAATATCAGAACAGGATTTGACCACAAATTTTGTGAGGAAAAGGAATCTTAAAAATGTATTGCCTGCCAAACTGAGCAACACGAAGCAACAAGCAATACTAAAGTTTTTCTCCTTTCTGTTTGCATCCTTGTGATGAAAGCTATACTATAGTGACTTTCTAACCCAAGAGAAAGCAAATCCTTCTAAGCATATTGAGCTGGTTTTCTCCCCTCAGGCTCAGCATCAACCTAAGAGGAGCACCCCCAACAGCTATAACAGCAATGAAGACAGCAGATGTTTTCTCTTTGTCTAGACTAAAACTGAATACTAAAAATCACTGCAGCTCTGCTCCCTGCCTTTCCTGAATCGCCCTCTGTGTACCCTGTGTAATTCAGCAAACCAATACAGTTCCGATATAAAATACAATGCAGTTGTATTTTACAATCATCTTTACAATTCAGTTAGAACAGTAGAAAGGGTACCAGAGTTAGAATTAGCTCCTGTTTAGTTTATTTTCCTTAAAGGCTCAAAATCCTTGAGAAACTGGCCCTTTTAACGTTTGAGGTTTATGTCTTTCTTCATCTGCAACACGTGAATAATATCTCACAGATTTGTTGTGCTATTTAAATTAGAGTAATTAAAAATAATATGTTGGCCAGGCGTAGTGGCTCACGCCTGTAACCTTAGCACTCTGGGAGGCCGAGGCGGGTGGATCGTTTGAGCTCAGGAGTTCAAGATCAGCCTGAGCAAGAGCGAGACCCCGTCTCTACTAAAAATAGAAAGAAATTACTTGGAAAACTAAAAATCTATATAGAAAAAATTAGCTGGGCATGGTGGCACATGCCTGTAGTCCCAGCTACTTGGGAGGCTGAGGCAGAAGAATCGCTTGAGCCCAGGAGTTCGAGGTTGCTGTGAGCTAGGCTGACGCCACAGCACTCTAGCCCAGGCAACAGACTCTGTCTCAAATAAATAAAT
Source organism: Indri indri (assembly GCA_004363605.1). Lineage (NCBI taxonomy): Eukaryota > Metazoa > Chordata > Mammalia > Primates > Indriidae > Indri > Indri indri. The sequence continues at coordinate 2,755 of RJWJ010020424.1, read as the reverse complement.
AAATAAATACACAAATAAATAAATAAATAAAATAATATGTTGATCAGAAAAGGGCAGGTAATGCTATGCTAACAAACAACTTCCAAATCTCATCAGCTTAAGACAATACAAGCTTATTTCACTTTATGTGAAGCATGTGGTTGGTGAGTAATGATTCGGGAGACTAATCCACAGTCACTCAGGGTGTGAGGTAGATGCTACCATCTTGGAGTTGCACCATCTGGTATTTGTGGCGTTCTTTTTCACTGGTCAGGAAGAGAGTTCTAAAAAGTTTCATGCTAGAAATTAAATGCTGCAGCTAAAAAGTAACGATTTCACTTCCTATCACAGATCACAGCTCAAACTACAGTAACTACAGGAGTGCAAAGAAACAAAACCCCCTATGTCCGCAGAAGAAACATAGAGCAATAGATGGGTGATTGCTAGAAGTGCCTTCCATAGCTACTGTTTGTGGCACACATAACCCACAGCAGACACTATCAGTATAAAATCATTATTTGAACAATAATTTTTATCTTTATACTTAGTTGTACTCTCCTCACACAAAACAAATTGAAACAAGTTCCAGTGCCAAGGCTTTCCACAAACTAATGTATTAACTAAGCATATGTGAACATTTCTAGAATTTTCTGTGGAAACATTGTTAGTCATTTAAGAAATAAGCATACAGGCATGAAAATATTTAGAAGTGAACATTGGATTAATTGAAAGACACGGAGGAAGAAGAGACGTACAATGACACAGAGTAACCTTAGTATGGGGTCAAAATAAGAAGATAATTAAATTTGCTAATATTTATTTGGTTTGAACTCTTTCACCTTATGTCCCTGTCTGATAACTAATTAGAATTTGCAGAGTAAATTTGGTTTCTATTTGCACTTGTAATTTGAAAACTCAAATGTTGTATTACAGATAATTGCAATGTTGTGAAAATGTATTTATATTGATTTTAATTATAACTGCTCTCATAACTAAATATCCTGTTTTCCAACTGTTTCACTCAGAAGGACTGTTAATAAGACTCTAAATTGGACCTTACAACCTTGTATTCATATTTAAAAATTAATTTAATGTAAGGACCTTTCCTCCAATGGCTGTATTCTAAACTAAGTTGAAGTTATTAAGAATATTTTAAGATTCCTCTTAACAATCATAGTACTTTTTATTAAATCATAAGAAACTATTAAAAGTCATTATTACAGTGTGGGGGAAGCATATCTTTGTTGAAAACCACAGGTTTATAAATTGAATCACTTTTTAAGATATTTGGTAGAATTCTAATATTTGGAAGTGTTCAGGAAAACTCATTCCTAAATTAACAAGAATAAGTTTACCAAATATAGGATAACTATTCTGGGGGAAGAGCATTAGTAGAGCAAACTAGATGACAATCACATGGTAAGACAGTGATCCTTCCATTATGCAGCATTTGTATGCTAGGTCGTCCTTACTAAGAAGAAATATTTTTTTAAAAAATCAGACATATAACCTTATGTTTAGTTTTCAAGAATAGTGTTCCAAGGTGAAAAGAATATTTTCCTATTTATTTCACCAGTAACAAAAGTCAGAATCTTAAATCAAGCAAGAAAAACCTGAAAAGTCTGGAGGGTAACAACAGAAAAAGAGAACAGGCTTGAGAACATGAGTTTAGTTAACCTCAGGTACAGGGTAGAGGCATTAAACAAAGAACCATTGGTGAAAACACAGCAAACCTACATATTTAATCAACTAAGAGCTAGAACAATGTAAAGCTGTATAACAACAGTAGCTAGCCATGTGCAAGGTTAAATATGACCAGGCCTAGAGCTACAACTCTTGACTATTTCCTGGAAGTTACAATCTGAGTTTTAAAACAAATTTGACATGAAAGCTAGTCAACTAACTGCATTCATAGATAAGAAAAGTTAAAATCAACTACCCTACAACGTTTAAAACAAACATTTTCAATATTTTAAAATAGCTGCTCATTGTTTATAATCTACACATAGGTTGACTAACAGTGATAATGTTTTACCAAGGAGTTTACTTTTATAAAGCCTGGATCATCATTTATTCTATGTGTTTCATGAGAGTAATACAGCTCATCTTGTATACAGCTTATTTGAATCATTTTTCTTGCCAACAAATACTTAAAGTGCAAGCACACATCCTAAAGAAATACCCAGGGTAGGATGATATGTTCAATCATAATTCAGAAAGTCAAATAAAAAGTGTCATTGTTTAATTTTATATTCTTATATGTTATCAGTTTTAGTTGTTTTTCTACTTGGAGGCAATGAAACTTATTAATTAATCTCAGACTATTAATCTAGATTTAATATGTTTAGATGGGGCAGAGGTATAACAGTTGCCTCATACAATATTGTTCTCTTTATTAATTTTCTTCTTTATTCCTATAATAAACTTTATAATATGGTATCTGATAATTTAGGAAATAAATTGATAATAAGTTTAGCACTAATAATACAAAAGTCAGGCTCCACTCTTTTGTAGGATACACTTTGCCTTCACTATTTGGGAATAGAGCCATTTGGTCATTGCTGAGCTGTCCCAGTAGGCAGCTTCGTTTTCACACCAAGTTCACTCCCCACTGCTCTCAGCTCTGCCACAGACACCTTTAGCTTTGTTTTTCTTCAACCCTCAATGTTCCTTCCATAAAACGTTGCACTGGCCTTAGTTAAAGCATCCAAAGCAGAGGCAATAACAGCCCTTCTCCAAAACTAAAAGCAGTTCTTCCTTTTAAAACCCCAAATAA
>RJWJ010020423.1:0-29104 GCA_004363605.1 Indri indri | reverse complement strand
TTTTTTTTTTTTTGAGACAGAGTCTGGCTCTGTTGCCCGGCGTGAGTGCCATGGCGTCAGCCTAGCTCACAGCAACTTCAAACTCCTGGGCTCAAGCCATCCTCCTGCCTCAGCCTCCCGAGTAGCAGGGACCACAGGCATGCGCCACCATGCCCGGCTAATTTTTTCTATATACATTTTCAGTTGTCCAGATAATTTCTTTCTATTTTTAGTAGAGACGGGTTCTCACTCCTGCTCAGGCTGGTCTTGAACTCCTGACCTTGAGCGATCCTCCCACCTTGGCCTCCCAGAGGGCTAGGATTACAGGCGTGAGCCACCACGCCCGGCCCAGTTCTGTCCTTTCTACAGGCTTCCAAAACACTATGCGTACATCTCTGACACTGAACCCACTATGGTATGCTCTAGTTGTTTGTTTACATGTCTGCCTTTCCCAGTCTGAGGGTAGGCCTTTCTCTTTTTAAATCCAGCACTGTGTCTGACATACATTAAATATTTTACAAACATCTATTCAATGAATGAAAGTGTATGTGGGAATTGTGCAATAAACTGTCAACTTTGGTCTACAGTAGTGGTTTGCCAACTTACTAACATTTTTAGCAATGGACCATCAATTTGATAAGGTATCTTACATGGAAACACACAAATAACAACTCTGGTTGAAGTTGGGGAGAACAGGCCCAGAGTTCAGGCTTCCTATCGTCTACCTTCCCCTCCTAATCTCATAAGGAACCTAGAGTACCACGGAACTTAGTTTGAAAATGACTGCTTTAACAAGAAACTTAAAAGATCTTAAAATATAATCCATAGATTCTCCAATAATTTGTTCTGTTACCTATTGATTCTGAAAGAGAAAGTCCCATTTCCTGTTTAAGAAAAACTGGAAATAGAAAAATGGCTATGAGTACAAAGAATAGCTATAGTAAAATTATTTTCTTAAAAGGACAGAATATTTTCGTGATTCTTTATTATAATAGCACAAATAGTCAAACTTGTTTTTCTAAAACTATAATATTTCGAATCTGGTATTTCTAATAATTAATATTAAGTTAGCAAGCTCCTATTTCGATTTTACCTCTCTAGTATTATAGGCATGTTTTTATTTTAATTTTAATTTTTCTTAAAATCTGATCTCAACCACATTAATTTGTTTTATGTTAGCAACTAATAATAAACTGCTTTGATTTTTCTTAGGAAAGCATTTTAGGAACAAACTGAAATACAGGCTATAAACAATAAGTATAATAAACATCTTACTTCATCAGCAAGTTTCCTGTTAAAAATCCTTGACTCTTCTAGCGGTGACCAGATCTTTATGTCATAATCTATGCCAGATGAGGCTAGAACTAGAAATAAAATTTACATGTTAATATAATGCTTAGAAACATGCCATTAATTCCAGACATGCGTATATTATGCATATGTGTGTATATATACAGCAAAAGTGAGCTTGAATGGAAATTATGCCTACACATTTAACTGTTAATTGAAAATATTCTTTTGAAGATTTCCTAAAACTTACCCTGGAACATAATTATAAGACCATCTTGAAGTCACTCAAATTTCTGTCTTATTCATTGTTCTCTTATGAGATATATGGGCAATTTCAGAAAGAAGGCATCCAATGCTCTTTTGTTCTGGTAAATTAATTCAGATATGTGAAGACTAAAAAGGATTGGAGGTTCAGAGGGGTAAGCAGTAAAAAGTTCAGTCATGCCAAACCTCTTACGGCAGATAAAACATGGAAGAACTATTAGGAGAATAAACACTTTAACCCATTTCCTTATGTTTCTGCCAGAAGCAGATTATAGGTGTTTTTTGTTGTAAATCCAAGTATAGCTATAATTTACTCTAGGAGTGCCTACTAGGATAATTTGGAGTATTCTTACAATATTAACAACTAGGAGAAAATTGGAGCTGATGAATCGCACAACAAAATTTCTAGTCCTTGCCCTATAAAAGATCATCTTACTTGGGTCAAATGGATGTGGCTGTAGGCAGTTTACCACATGATTATCGGCTTCCAGAAGCATCAAATGCTCAGCAGTGTGCCGATCCCAGATGAAGATATGGCCACAGTCAGAACCACTCATTACAAAGTTAGCACCCCAGAAATTGGCTTCTTTTATCTAAGGGTTTAAAAAAGGTAAGTTATAAGAAAACTCAGTTCAGAGTTATTAAAACAAAGACTTATGCTATTCTTATGTTAAAAAAAAATTGGCTTAGAAATAGTAAAATTAAAAACTGATTTGAGTCTTTGTCTTCTAGTTTCTTAAACCATAAGTATAGGGACTTTGCTTTGCTTAATGCTATATTTACAGTGTCTTAACACATTGACTGCCACACTAGAAAAAAAAATTTTTCCTTGGGGTCCCAGTATTTTATTATGAAAATAGAATAAAAAATCTGAAAACAGAACAATCCTTTCCAGTTTAATGAACAATTTGTTATTTTTTGTTGCGTTCTCTTTGTGAGTTATATGCGACTCACATGGTGCTAGAATCAATTTTTATATTGCACACCACGAGTTGTATGTGATTCACAATATACTTATTGAATTTGTTTCTAAGAATTGACTCTTTTGTTGCACAGGTATTTAGTTGTGTTTGGAGTGGACCAACTGCAGGGCTTTGCCCAGGGGGCCACCCATCATATAACATGTATGCTACGGCATGGCAGCCTGAGTTGCCTGCATACCACGAGGCTCCCAAGATAAAGAGATGTGTGAGTTACATATGCTTCACGAGGCCCCGGGCTCAAAACTAGCGTGAGTTAAATACAGCTCACATGGCAGTGAATGTGTTAAACAGTACTTGGCATACAGTAGGCAATTAATAACAGCTAATTGAATAAATGGTATTTCTCAGTTTTGGACAATACAATGAAAATTTATATATATGTGGATGAACTTTCTAAAAATTGTGCCATTTTAGCTTTATAAGACAATAAAACAATTCATAGAAAAAATAAATTGTTTTCTTTTGCATTTTATTTTATGCCCAAAGAACAAAAAGTACCAATTTTTTCATTAGCTATTAGAAGCTCACACAACTGAGAAGGAAAGATATAAACACAGTCTATATTATATATTGGAATGGTTATGATGACATTTTTTAATGAATGCACAAGAATGAACCATCAAAAATCTTTGTACTTCAGATCAGGATTTTAAAAATCATTTTATTTGCAGTTGCTACTTTGCCATTTTTGGTGCTCACACAAAAGAGGGAACCAGTTTTGTTGTTACGAGAGCTACTCTTATATTTACTTATCCTCTCTTTTTTCTATTCCTTCTCATAATTATTTTTATCCAAACTTTTAACCAGCAAAATGTAAGAAATGGAAATTGGTTATTTCTATTAATAATGAGCATCCTTTTAAAAATGATTAAATTGTCACTAACAATGATATCTACAGAAAGAGCTAATTATTTCCCTACCCTAAAGTTAATTTTTTACCTAGATCTTAGAGAAAGCAGATTAACACCTTGACGGCCAAACAAAAAAAAATGAGAAACTTTTCCTTTGGGGTCACAGTGTTTTATTATGAAAATAGAATAAAAACTTCAAGTGTAATTTAAAGGTAAACATAAACAGAAAAATGAAACTTACTGACTTCTATTCATTTAATCCATGTTTTTAGAATTAAATTGTCAATATTAATTGTAACAATAAAAACATACACAAGTAATATTTTATATATGCGTCACGTGGCCCTGGGAAAAAAACTAGAGCAAGTTAAATACAACTCTCATGGCAGTTAATGTGTTAAAACAGATTCTGTAGATACTTTTTGATAACTCGATGAGTATATGAGGAGAAAAACACTTTCTAGATGTGAAGGGGTCAGCGTAACAGTTACACCAATCATCTCAAACGAATTTCTTATTCAATAACTCATATTGCACTGGGTGGATTTGGATTGTAAAAACTAGAAATGATCTTAGACATCATCTGGTCTATTCTTCTAATTTCACAGATGAAGAAATTAAGGTCTAGAGAGAAAAAGTGACTAAAACAAATTTTCATTTGTCAATCTTTTTAAAAGGGTTTTTTTTTTTTTTTTTGAGACAGGTCTTACTCTGTTGCCTGGGCTAGAGTGCCGTGGCGTCAGCCTAGCTCACAGCAACTTCAAACTCCTGGGCTCAAGCGATCCTCCTGCCTCAACCTCCCAAGTAGCTAGGACTACAGGAGTGCGCCACCAGGCCTGGCTAATTTTTTGTATTTTTAGTTGTCGAGCTAATTTCTTTCTATTTTTAGTAGGCATGGTGTCTCGCTCTTGCCCAGGCTGATCTCAACCTCCTGACCTCAAGTGATCCTCCCTGCCTCAGGCCTCCCAGAGTGCTAGGATTACAGGCATGAACCACAACACTGGGCCAAAAGGTTTTTAAAGTAGTCTTACTATATTTTGCAATCAACCTGGGTTTCATAAGTCTAAATCTTCCTCTCCAAAACTAACAGAGGTTGCTAACATGAACTTAAAAAAATCTACTAGAAACTTTTCAAGTAGACAGCAAATGTGAGAGAGCAAAAAAAATGCAACGGTTACTGGCATAAGCTAAAATTTTTAAAAATCTACGTATATTTCTTTAGTAGGCTAGGGTTTTGCTGTAAAAAATAATGATCTTTCACAATATATTATAAGACTGAAAGAGCCATGTTTAAATACAGAGATAACTGTGAAGGTTTAATAATGTAATATTGAAACCACATTGGCAATACAGAAGATAATCATTATTATAAACTGCAATTTCACCAAAGAATGCCATAAGAATTTGGTACCATTGTCCTGGAGTTGCGATGGCCCTTGTAAACCATCTTTACTAGTGGCCTTCTAATGTTCAAAGTATCCAATTCTTCCATTTCTTTCCTTTCCTTTCTCCGCCTGAAGAACTCCTGAATGCGGGCAACAGCAGAGCGTCTATGAATTACATAATGAGACAAAAACCAAAAATAAATAAAAAAATTAACAAGCCACTACAGAATGATAATGAGGAACTTTAAAATATAGTAAGTCTAGAAAATATTTAAACACATTATCTCAATAAGGCACCCCCAACTAAAAGCATTAAAAGGCAAACACAGCAGTGAGGTATCAGACTAGTTGAGTTACTACAACCGAGTATTTTAGTTAAGAGGTCACTTAGAAATTTGGTACTGGTTGAAAAGTAAAGGAAATAGCATGCGGCACACTAGTTTTTAAAGGGCTATTTTGTAAAAACATAATTCATGTGCAATTTTACTACAAATAAACAAATTCTATTCAATGTTCTTTCTCCTCTTTTCCATATTAGGAAAAGTAAAGGCATAGAGAGAAACCAAAAACAAACAAACAAACAAAAATCCACTAAGGGTAACATATAATAGCAGTAGACACACTTATGTTTTGAGATTTTATTTAAAATATTGTCTAAAGATGTTCCAAGAACAGATTACTCAAGAAAAAGAGAATAAATATTAATATATAAGCAATAAGACAAGGACCTTCAAATAGCATCATTTCTTTATGAACACTATACTAAAGATCTGGAACTAATGAGGCAGATTTTATCCTCTTAAGAACTAATTTGATGACAAAACACCAAATTAGAAAAAAGGACTAATAAGAAGAACAAAGGACTCCTTTTATTTTTTTATTTTTTTTGAGACAGAGTCTCACTCTGTCACCAGGGCTAGAGTGCCATGGAGTCATCCTAGCTCACAGCAACCTTAAACTCCTGGGCTCAAGCGATCCTCTTGCCTCAGCCTCCCCAGTAGCTGGGACTACAGGTTTGTACCACCATGCCCGGCTAATTTTTCTATTTTTAGTAGAGACAGGGTCTTGTTCTTGCTCAGGCTGGTCTCGAACCCCTGAGCTCAAGCGATCCTCCCAGCTCAGTGTCCCAGAGTGCTAGGATTGCAGGTCTGAGACACCACGCCTGGCCCTAAAGGACTCTTTTAAAAACTGATTTAACTATTAAAAGAAACTTTTCCTAACATATGATATTACTTAATAATTTTGTTAGTTTGAATTTGTTTTTTAAAATATATTTTGACAAATAGGCCAAAAGTCCACAATATCTTAAAAGTCCACAAATCAGTTAAGGAACATGAACTTAACAGATAAATGTACAAAAAGATGCTCAGTCTCACTAATAAGATAAAAACAAACAAATTTATGTATTTTTATGTTTATCAGAATGAAAAGATATTTATGTCTATCAAGAGTGGCAAGAGTTCAGGAAAACAGGTACTACTGGTAGAAGTTTGAAAGTGGTTCTACACATTTAAAAAGTGTACTCTTTTATTGTAAATTTTACATTGACATACAGCACACATACAGGAAGGTACAAAATCATAAGGTAAACAGTTCAATGAATTTTCACAAAAGGAACAGGCCCACCTAACCAGCACCAGTACTGAGAAACATAGCACAACCAGAATTCCTGGAATCTCCTACGTGCCCCATTCCCGTTATTACTTTCCCCTCAAAGGAAACCACTATTCTGACTTCTAATACCATGGATTAATTTTGTCTGTTTATGAACTTTAATTAAATGCAATCATACAATATATATTATGTCTGGCTTCTTTAGCTCGACATTGTTTTTAAGATTCATCCATGTTGCTACACTTAGCTGTAGTTCATTCATCCTCTTTGCTGTACAGTATTATTTTTTATAAACACATTATAATTTATTTATCCATTCTACCGTTAGTGGACATTGGGTTGTTTATAGTATTTTCTTTTTCCTACTGCCTGCATAATTTCAGAATGTTTATAGCATTTATTAAATAGGGCTACTATTAACATATGTTCATGTCTTTTGGTGAACATACGTACATATTTATGTTGGATATATACCTAGAAGAGGAATTGCTGGACCACAGTATGTGAATAATGTTCAGCTTTAAGAGACTCCCAAAGTTAGGGTCTATTTGTAGTTTTCCAAAGTGGTTGCACAAACTTACATTCCCAACAGCAATGTAGTAAAGTTCCAGTACAATATATTTTTGAGGAGAAATTAAATAACATATACTAAAATTTAAAACATGTATAAGCTTTGACTCAGCAATTTTACTTTAAAAAATGTATACTGTAGAAAAACTTACGCATGCAAATATATAATTTTTTTCACTGCAGAACTGTAATTGAGAAAGACTGCAAATAATCTAAATGTTTACATAGAAAGAATATGTTAAATAAATTATGGCGCATCCATACACTAGAATACTTACATCACCATTAAAAAGGATAAGGAAGACCCATGAACAACTATATGAAAGATATCAGCACGGTGGCGCATGCCTGTAGTCCCAGCTACTCGGGAGGCTGAGGCAGGAGGATTGCTTGAGCCCAGGAGTTTGAGGTTGCTGTGAGCTAGGCTGATGCCACGGCATTCACTATAGCCAGGGCAACAGAGTGAGACTCTGTCTCAAAAAAAAAAAAAAAAAGCTAATGGTGTTAGTTTGGTGCTCCAGCACTGGTACTATCCATTACAGCTTCATGAAACCTGGTCAATCGATTACAGCAGATGTCTACTGCAACCAACTGGATGAAATGATGAGGATACTTGTGATTAAGCAGCCGAGGTTGGTCACTAGAGACAGGCCAATCCTCTTGTAAGACAACGCTCAACCACATGTCACACAAACAACACTGCTCAAACTACAGAAGCTGGACTTGGAAACTCTCTGTCCTCCACTGTATTCACCAGACCTTGCACCAACTGACGACCACTTCTTCCAGGCTTTGGACCACTTCTTGCAAGGAAAAATATTCAATTCTCAACAAGCTGTGGAAAATGCCTTTGGTGATTTCATCACCACTTGCTCTCCAGGCTTCTTCGCTGCTGGCATAAACAGGCTACTATTAAGATAGCAAAACTGTATCAACAGTTTAGGCACATACTTTGATTAATTGTACTGCTTCTTGTTTGAGATATAATAAACTCAAGTTTTGATTTGAAATCGGACATTTCATATTTAATAACCTAATAATTCTGGTTTAATAAATGCTAACACTGTTTCTGCCTTCTAAAGACATGACAGGACTAGATTAGTAATGTTCGACTTTTCACAAAGATGGTGAATGCCATCTCAAAACCTTATTGGAGACTGGTTTTATATTTAGATTTATATAACTGGTTATATGAATATATTTAAATACCAGGGAAAACCCTTCACTGTCTCAGAACCAAGCAAGAACCCTGCCCTGCCCCCTCTCCCCCGTTTTAATTTGTATTCATTAGCCTGTTAAAGGCAAGGGTTGAAGATAAGGTAGCAATGTTTACTTTATATTTTTGGTCTTAACTACGCCAATCTAATTAGAATTCCCTGCATCTAAAATGCTGCCTTTTCCTTAATGAAAGCCATTTTAGTGTGGTTTTTGTGTAATACCAAATGAAGAATATTTAACACTTCTCAAATTAAAAAAACAATCAGGTAAGTTACCACTATCCCATTGCAGGAAAATTACCTAAGAGAGAGAAAAATCTTCTAGTGCACACATTTCAAATTAGAAGATATAAAGTATAAACCATATATACAATCATGTACAGCAGGTCCGCAAATAATGTCACTTCGTTCAAATAAATTTGAAATTTAGTTTGTAAAATAGTCAAATGAAAATTAAAATGATGCATATATAAGAACACCAATCAGCAAACAAATATTTATGAAAAGCCTACTATTTGCAAAGCTGTTTTTGAGAATATTAGTTATAAATTATTTTCTGACATGTTATGTTCATTTGACACATAATTTAAAATTTGTACAAGACGTTATAAGTTAAATAAGAAGGGGAAATTTCAGAAGTAAAAAAAGGAATAGTAACAAGAGTATAAATTCCAACCCAATGGAGAAAAAAAGGAGAATAAAGGAAAGAACAAAATCAGAAAAAGAAAGAAAAAAGAAACATGATAATTAGAAGTACAAAATTAGAAATAAGTTCAAATATAGCTATAATTATAATATATTTAAATAAACTAAATTCAACCTACAGAGAAAAAAGAGATTGTGTAGAACACATTTAAAGCATTAGGACAAGGAAAGGTTTCAAACAAAAAGATATTGTGGCACATATTAATACTAATCAAATCAAAAGTGACATAGTTAAATTAATCGTACAAAAAAAACCACTAAAATTAAAAAGCAGCACTAAGGATAGAGAAGAGTTTACTGAATAGTAAGTTAAATTTACCCAGAAGATACAACAGTTTAATGTATATGCACCTAATAAAAATAGCCTAAAAAATACACTAAAAAAAGAAAATGACGGAACTACAGGAATTGGAGAAAGCCACCATTATAATGGAGATTTCAAGACACCCGTAAGTCCAGCTGGAAAAAAAAAAAATCATCAAAAATACAGATGAATTGAACAACACAATTTAACAAGCTTAATTCAATGGTCATATATAAAATTCTGCACTCAACAATAATAATTATATTCTTTTCAAGGACCCATGAAACATTCACCAATTTATCACACACAAGGCCACAAAGTCAGTTTCTACAAATCTGAAAAAATAGGTCTCACATCAACCGTGTTCTCTGACCACAAATCAGGTGTTAATGACAAAAAAAGCCGAATATGTACGACCTAAGAAATTAGAAAACAACCACAAAATAATCTTAAAGAATGGATGGAAGGATATAATAAAGAAAAAAATGGAAATAGAAAATTAAAAGGTTAAACATATATTAGAGAATCTACAAAGCCAAAAGTTGTTTCTTTGAGAAGAATAATATAGGGTTCTGCTATGATTTATGAAGAAAAAAATGAAGAGGACTAAAATAAACAATGTTATGAACAAAAAGGTGTCTATAACTAAAGACACAGTAAAATTAAAAAGACAATACTATAATAAATTTGAAAAATTAGATAAATTGACATATTCAAAAACGAAACAGCTCCTGAAAGTGACTAAAGATGAAATAGATAGTTTGAATAGCCCTATAACTATTAAAGAAGTGAAATAATACTTAGAAACCTTACCAAAGAAAACACCAGGCTCAGCTGGTTTTATAGGTAGGATCTACTAATACACTTCCAAAGAAAAGATCATTACAATCCTTTTTTGTCTTTTCTTTTTTTTAAAGAGACAGGGTCTTGCTCTGTCACCCAGGCTGGAGTATTGTGGTGTGATCATAGCTCACTGCAGTCTTGAACTCCTGGGCTCAAGCAAAGTGATCCTCCTGACTCAGCCTCCACAGTAGCTAGGACTATGGGCGTGTGCCATCACGCCTGGCTATTTTTTCTTCTTTTTTTTTTTTTGTAAAGACGGGGTCTTGTTATGTTGCCCAGGCTGGTCAAACTCCTGGCCTCAAGCAATCCTCCCGCCTGGGCCTCTCAAAGTATTGGGATTTCAGGCGTGAACCACTGTGCCCAGCCATCCTAATCTTACACAAACTCTGCCAGAGAAAAAAAAAAATTAGGAAATATTTTCCTACTCATTCTCTGAGGCTAGTATAACTTTTTACCAAAAAACAGACCATGAGAATATAAGAAAGGAAATTCACTCAGAATATGGATGCAAAAATCCTTCACTAAATATTAGCAAATCAAATTCGAGGTATTAAAAAGTAATACATTATTACCAAGTTAGGCTTATCCCAGGAATATAAAGACGGTTCAACGTTAATAAGGTTATCCACTACATTAGCAGGTTAAAGAAGAAAAAACATACGGTAATTTAATAGACTGAGAAAATGTATTTGATTAAAATCAATACCTATTCATGATAAAAAAATGTTGGTACACTAAGACAGAAAGGAACATTCCTGACCTGATAAACAGTATCTATTAATACAAAAACCCTAACATCTTAAATAAACAAAAGTATTTTCAAATCAGGAGCAAGATGTGATACCTACTATCATCACTAGCTGGTACAGTAAGAACGTAATAAAAATGAAGAGGAAAGAAAACTCACATTTGCAGATTATACAACTACATTAAAAAACATCAGAAGAATCTATACGACAATTAATAGAAATAATAGAGGATCAGTGTCCTGTGGGGAAACTCAACATTTAATAAATGATAAGGGGAAAAAAGAGCTACTTAAATGGGGTGGTGGAGGGTACACATATACATCATACACAAAAATCAGTGAATAATTTAATGAATTAATGAATTAAATGTCAAAAGCAAAACAGACATTTTTTTTAATTCCAGGGTAGTAAGTTTTTTGTAAATAAAAGTGATAAGCATAAAAGACTAATAAATTTTAACTAAATTAAAATTAAGAATGGCTCGTCAAAAGACAGCCTGAAGTGAAAAAAAAAATCACAAACTGTAAAAAATGTTTTAACCCTCATAAATGATAGTGAATCAGTACCAAAAATGTAGTAAGGGCCGGACGCGGTGGCTCACGCCTGTAATCCTAGCACTCTGGGAGGCCAAGGCGGGTGGATCGCTCAAGGTCAGGAGTTCAAGACCAACCTGAGCATTAGCGAGACCCCATCTCTACTAAAAAATAGAAAGAAATTATCTGGACAACTAAATATATATACATATATATATACACACACATATATACACACACACACACACACACACATATATATATATACACACACACGTATATATATAAAAAATTAGCCGGGCATGGTGGCACATGCCTGTAAGTCCCAGCTACTTGGGAGGCTGAGGCAGGAGGATCGCTTGAGCCCAGGAGTTTGAGGTTGCTGTGAGCTAGGCTGACGCCCCGGCACTCTAGCCCGGGCAACAGAGCAAGACTCTGTCTCAAAAAAAATAAAAAAAAAAATGTAGTAAGAATTTCCTATAAATCAATGAAGAAAAGAAAAACAACTCAATTAAAACCACCCAGCAGAAAACCAGATACAGCTGAAAAACATGAGATGCATAATCTCATTTGTAAATAGAGAAATGAATATCAAGACCATGAGATATTGTATGTCGAATTAGCAAAATCAAGAAATGTGATCCCTCACAGCTTGGGTTCTCTAAAAAAAAAAATATATATATATATATACATATATATGTACATACATACACATACACACACACACACACACACACATATATATATGACAGAAGCAAGTATTAGAGATGTGGACAAATGTGATTTTTTGAAAATAATGTTAGTTATTATACTAATTTACACTCTCACTTTGGAAAATAATTTGAAATTATTTTGTGAAATTAAACATTCTACTCCTGGGTATATACCCAAGAAAAACTTTGTATCAGGAGAAGCATTTCAGAATGCTTAAAGCAGCACTATCAATAATAGCAAAAAGTAGAAACAACCTAAATGTCCATTAACAGGAAAATGGATAAATCATAGTATATTCACACACGGATTATTAGATAGTGAAAATGATTGAGCAACAGCTATATATAACAACATGGATGAATCTTAGTAAGATAATGTTTGAGGGGGAAAAAAAGCAAGTCCCAGTCCCATATACAGTATGATATCAATTTTTTTAATAAAGTTCAAAAGTGGGTAAAGCAACATAAATAATATGTTGTTTTGGCATTTATGTTTATACGATAACATTTTATTTTTTATTTTTATTTATTTTTTTACTTTTTGAGACAAGGTCTTGTTCTGTCTTCCAGGGTAGCATGCGGGGGCATCATCACAGCTCACTGTGACCTCAAACTCCTGGGCTCAAGTGATCCTCCTGCCTCAGCCTCCCAAGTAGCTGGGACTACAGGCGCATGCCACCACGCCCAGCTAATTTGTCTATTTTTTTTTTTGGTAGAGATGGGGGTCTTGCTTTTGCTCAGGCTGGTCTCAAACTATTGGCCTCAAGCAATCCTCTTCCCTCAGCCTTCCAGAGTGCTAGGATTAGAGGCGTGAGCCACCGCACCCGGCCTTGACTTTGCATTTTAACATTGCATATTCCAGAAAATTCTGTTTCTAAATGGTCAGCAAAATTTCATAAGATAACTCCAAGGTTAAATTAGGAAGTTACATGAATCAGTAATAGTCTATAAACCCCATTTTAAAAAATACTAAATTGTCACTGTAAAGAACTAGTCTAAATTATTAAGCAGAAATCCATTACACAGCATTAAAAATATAAAATATGAATTACTTTGCTTACTGTTTTCAACTTGGTAAGCCCTTTTATAAAACACCATTACATACAGGTAGAGTAGCACAAATTAACTGATATTATAGGCATTATTAAAATAGCTTGCAGGAAAACAAAGAATTTTTAGGGTAAAAAAAATAGCATAATCAAGGATCATGAGAGGATGGATTTATTTAACCCGGAATGAAATGACTTAAGGGGTAATTCAGTTAGCCAAACAAAGTTAATATACTAAGGATACTGTACTGAGGATAGAATACAAGGACACTACTAGAATTTCAACAGGTGAGTTTTGAATTAACATGTAGAAAGAAATTCTTTACTGTGTAGGCGTGAAACACTAAGGGAAAATCAGAGAGCCTACCAGTGTAGGTTTCTAGTGCACTGGATATGCACAGTCTAGAATATAGTTAGAATGATCTGGAAGGAGAACATTTCCCAAACTTTGGGATTTTCATAGGTGTTCCACGAAACAGGTTTATGATCACACAAGTGTGAAATGTGAGAGACTAAACAAAGCCAAACAGGTTTCTTTACTACAAGTCTTCTCAGAGGTTTTTATGCTAATGTGCATTGTGAATCTCAAAAAGAGGTCTGCACAATATAGTAGTTCCCAAATTTTGTGACCACATTTTAGAGCATCAGAACACTTTGGACGATAATAACCTCCACTTTCCTAATTTCATAATTAAATTCTTCCATCCAAAAATAAATAGAGTTTGCATTTATTATGTAAAACTTGAACTTGATTTTTTCAATTCAAAGATTAAAGAATTAGGTTCTTATAAACATAGGGAAGCTATTCTCACCACCACCCCCTTTGACAGGAGAGTTTCTATGACAATTATTACATTTCTATGTCTTTACTTTCATAACAGCTATGAAACTTTGGTACAAAAGCCAAAGTTGCTACGGGTATATGTCAAAGAAGCAATCCCCAGGCATATTTAAGAAAGAGAAAGATATTAAAAACGAAGAATAAATTAAATTCATTTATTTATGCGTTATTGGAAATTCTCATTTTAATTCTGGATACCACTGTTCTTCAGTATACCAAGTTTAAAATCCATAAGTTTTAAAATATATACTATGTATACATTTTTCTTACATTGGCTTAGCGGTTTTTAGAAAAGAAACCTCATTAATTTGAATCTTCTAATTTAGAACTTGTGATTATTCAGACAAGATTAAGCTAAAATTTACATTTGAATTATAAATTTAAAAAGTGTTTACCATTCAACTGAATCTATGAATAAGAGTTTAGAAAACTATTAATTGTTCTCTGAAAAATAACACTTTTAAGTGCTTTAAAGTACTTGTTTTATAGTAAAAGCCATGTGCTATGGTTTGAATTTCTCCTCCAAAATTCATGTTGAAATTTAAGAGGCCTTTAAGAGGTGACTGGATCATGAGGACTCTGCTCTCATGGAATTAATCCATTCGTGAATTAATGGGTTATAATGGGAGTGGGAATGGTGCCTTTTTAAGAAGAGAAGAGAGACCTGAGCACACAGCATGCTCAGCTCCCTCACCGTGATTCCCCGTGTCATCCTGGGACTCTGCAGGTTCGCTACCAGCAAGAAGGCTCTTACCAATCGTGACCCCTTGACCTTGGACTTCTTAGCCTCCATTAACTAAAAACTAAATTTCTTTTCTTTAGAAATTACTCAGTTTCAGGTATTCTGTTACAAGCAACAGAAAATGGACTAAGACACCATGTTAGTGTTATCATCTAGTGTTACCAACAAGGAAGGTCTGTATGTCAGAATTTCTGTCATTTCAACACAAGTATCTGAAATAAGTGAGGTAGATGAGTTGCTGGAGAGTATCTTGCTGTTTCTGCTCTTTAGGAGATGGGAAGGGAGACAACTAGATTCCTTGCCTTATAATGTATTAGTAAACAAAGGTAAGGAACAGCAGGCCTGATGTGGATATCTTTAAAAGGCCTGCTTAAAAGGCAGGCCCTTGGCTGGCATCTGGGAACTTGACTTTTGGAATGTTCCCTACATTGTTTTTCCTGCCTGAGTCACTGACCATGCTGTACCAATCTGCCTAGATTGTCTGTAAAAATAATGTGATTTATGGTGAACATCTCCTTTCCTTCTGGGTCTAGAATTCAGGTAATTGTGGTTGGGTTGGGTACAGAGGAGAGGATGCCTACATGACCAGCCCCCAATAAACACCCTAGACTTTAAGTCGTAAGCAGGCTTCCGGGGCAGAAACACTACACGAGGTTTTGTGTTTTTTTTTTTTTTTTTTGAAACAGAGTCTTGCTCTGTTGCCCAGGCTAGAGTGCCATGGTGTCAGCCTAGCTCACAGCAACCTCAAATTCCTGGGCTCAAGTGATCCTCCTGCCTTAGCCTCCCGAGTAGGTGGGACTACAGGCATGTGCCACCACACCCCACTAATTTTATTTCTATTTTTAGTAGAAACAGGGTCTCGCTCTTGCTCAGTTTGGTCTTGAACTCCTGATCTCAAGCCATCCTCCCGCCTCAGCCTCCCAGAGTGCTAGGATTACAGGCATGAGCCACCACGTCCGGCCAGAAACACTACACAAGTGTTAACTGCATTTTACCACTAAAGGAAGGAGCACATTCTGCAAGGGAGAATGTTGGAAGGCTGTGCCTGGACTTTTCCACTGTCTCATGCGTCTTTTTTCCTTGCCATAACAAACCGTAAACTTTGAATCCTGTGAGTCCTTGTAGCAAGTCATCAAATGTGTGGGGAGCTTGTGGGGCTCCTGAAACAATAACTCACAGGCCTCTTACTCAACTTATAGGAAGCAGAGGAAGAAAGCAAAAAGCCAGATCTAGAGGTATGAATAAAAATTCAGTTAGCTAGAGTTTTTGACAAAAAGATGTCTTTGCCAACTTTTATTTCTGTATCATGTATACATTCGCCTTAAAGGTGCTTACATTCTTATATAGGAAAACATATACATGTAAAATAAAGTTATAGGACTGTTATAGGTAGTACAGTAGATGTATATAAGAGCCCATAGTTGGGATTATGAAATATATGGGCCAGAAAAAGTTTCAAAAATAAGGTAGCTTAAGATAAATGTTGAAAGATGAGGTGGCCCAAATGATGATGATGGGAAGTCATTTCAGTTATGGGGTTCAGAGCAGGTGAAGGTATGCAGGTTTAAAGCAGTATAATCTATTCAGAGAACTCCAATAGTCCTCCGAATGTATTCAGTGACACTCCAAGTATGGCTGACGTAGAGAGCATGTGCAATTCTTGACAGCAGCCATAACATGAAGTGCCCTGTGTACCAAAGAAGCTGGGGTTTTCTAGATCATGGGCAATGGAAAGCCCCTGAAAGGGGGACTAGAGGGATTTGGAGGACTGTTTCAGTAAACCAGGTAAGAAGTGGTGAGGTAATAGCAGTAGAATGCAGAGTAGGGGATGACAGAAATAGATAATAAGGCACCTATCATTCAGAATCTTAGTGGATTATAGTAAGACACATTCACAAAACACTGCAAGACAGTCCCTAATGAAGGCTCGTTATATGGGCAGTAGAGATAACATGCGATAATTATATTTTTGTAATTTTGTTTATCTTAAGCAGAACTTGACATTCCTTGAGCATCCTCAATTGCTAAAAGGGGAAGCAGAAAAAAATGTGTGTTCAATGCCAGGAAAATACTGCTTTATTATTAGAAGTTTCCCCAGATAATTTCTATATAAGAAATAACTGAGGTAGAGAAAAATAAGTCTAATCTCATTTACTCCAAGGTAAGGTAAGTGTCACATTTTCTGTTTTACCAATTTTTTTTTTGAGACAGAGTCTCGCTCTGTTGCCCGGGCTAGAGTGAGTGCCATGGCGTCAGCCTAGCTCACAGCAACCTCAAACTCCTGGGCTCAAACCATCCTCCTGCCTCAGCCTCCCAAGTAGCTGGGACTACAGGCATGCGCCACGATGCCCGGCTAATTTTTTCTATATATTTTTAGTTGTCCGGCTAATTTCTTTCTATTTTTAGTAGAGACGGGGTCTCGCTCTTGCTCAGGCTAGTCTCGAACTCCTGACATTGAGCGATCCACCCACCTTGTCCTCCCAGAGTGCTAGGATTACAGGCATGAGCCACCGTGCTCAGCCTGTTTTACCATTGTTTATCAGTTCATAACAATCTCCACTTCAATGCTTTAGCTTTTCTAAAACTCATTTAAAACATGGTACTTTTTAGTCGCAATTTTCATTGTAAAAGCAGAAACCAGCTTTGAGTACTTCCGATGAAAAGTATAAATCAGAAAATCAAAAAGCCCTGAAACAAATTCCATTGTACTGTCATTTAACCAGAAAGTGATAACTATAATAGTAATAGACTAATTTGCAAAAAGGTACTTCAGATATACCTTAATGTTAAAACAGCCTAAAAACACCAGCGTAAGAGCAAAAACAGCTTTGAGACTTTTCTATGGGAATCCTCCTGAGAATGGGCCTTAACCAGAATTTCTATACATTTATAATATTTTTTTTGGCTTATTTCATTATTTCTGTATTCCCCATGGGGGAACTCTGCCAATTTTACATTTCTGATTGTTGCTTATATTATATTTTATGTTTCACTGTGTTTTATTAATAGAAACTGATAGTAAATAACATATATATGCCACTAGAATCAAGTACAAGAATGGTTTTTTCAGTAAACCAGGTAGGTGACTGATGGGACTGAGGTTCACTTTAAAGATCTACTAAAAAATGTACTCCATTGTCAGACTTCAAATTAGAGGAGTCTTTGAGGGATATATATCATTCTGATATGACACTCTTAAGTTATTAAGCTATTTATAAGAAAATGGCCTCTTTTAAAAAATCAGAACCTTAAACCTATGCACGGAATTAGACTCGAGTCCATTTTTTGTTACTGATCTCAAGGAAAAGGAGTATAGTTGAATAACAAAAAGTTGCTAATTGTTATCCCAATCAAGTTTTTAAAAAAACATAAATTGCATTCTTCAACAAAACATTCAAAGTAACTGACATTTAAAATACATTATTTCATATTATAGTTACTTTGTCATATGACACATTTGAAGTGAACATCAGTTATAGATATATAACACAGGAAATTTCTTTTCATTCTATCCCCATGCAGCATGCAGCTAAATATAGTTTGTGGAAAGCAACCTGCTTTACAATGCTTAGCACTTGGAGTTCGGCAAGTTCAAAGGAAGTATTAACTGTTAATAGGAAACGTGGTTAGCTGTGGCAAAAGAGGACCTGGCAAACCCACCATAAAGAAAAAATAAAATAATGAAGGAATATACTGAATTACCTCATTATTCTATCACCTATTGTTGTTCCTCTGATATTAAATCTAGTGAAGGGAACACAATAACTGAAATCACTGATAAAGGCTTCAAAGAACCAAATACTTAAAGCATTAAAGTCATCACTTTCATCATCAGTCATCTCAATCTAAAAGAACTTTTGTTTCTCTTCGTGACTTAGGGCATTACATGAAGAATATGTTATTCAACTATATATGAAGAAATTAAGAAAACAGAAACACTCACTGAAGACAGAATAGAAGGAAGGCATTGCACTTAATCCCTTTTGTCTTTTAAATCAATTAGAACCTGGCCAGGCATGGTGGCTGTAATCCTAGCACACTGGGAGGCTGAGGCAGGAGGATTGCTTGAGCTCAGGAGTTAGGACCAGCCTGAGCACAGCGAGACCCCATCTCTACTAAAAATGGAAAAATTAGCTGAGTGTTGTAGTGTGTGCCTGTAGTCCCAGCTACTTAGGAGGCTAAGGCAGGAGGATCGCCTGAGCCCAGGAGTTTGAGGTTGCAGTGAGGTACAATGACACCACTGTACTCTGTCCAAGGCAACAGAGTAAGACTTTGTCATTCATTCATTCATAACTAATTAACTAACTAAATATATAAATAAATAAGAACCTAATCCTGTCACAGTATGGGGAACTGCACTGACGCATGAATACCATCCACTGAAACACCTATTTTATGCTCCTCAGGGCTGAGCTGCTCTTGGGAAAATAAATAAATAAGTACTAAGCTGACTCATTTGGCCTAACCACAAGGCTACATAACAAGCAAGCAAAGAATAACGAGGATTTTAACTCCCTAGGAGCTCAATTCTTTCTCTTTGATTACTTTATTTTTCTCTGCAATTTTCTTTAATAAAGGGTAAACTGGAATCATGAGAAATCTAGAAAGAGTGGTTATAATGATGACTAAATAAATGCTGGCAAATTTACAGTACAAAGAATTTGGCTTTAAAAGTGAAGGCCATGTTCCACAAAGTCCAGAGTAGGTAGATGGAACCAAATTTTGAGGCAAATAATACTTTTAAAAACTGATTAACAGGCAATATATGATTAATATCCTTAATCTTTAGGGAAAAAATTGTTAGAGCATCTTAACTGAAGCTATCACTAAAAACTATTCAAGACTATGTGAGGACTTCTTCAGGAAGCTTTCTTAGAGGCTTGTCTTTTTTCAGAGGGCAATTTAGTTTTCCTTTTGGATTTAGCAAGAGGAAGAGCTATCAGTCAGGGCACTCTCCTTTCATTACAAGGGCACATATTTATGTTTCTAAATCCATTATATAAAATCCCTGAGGAATACAGGTACTAATTTTATTTATTATTTTTTATACCATAATGAGAGAGCATATTCTTATTTCTTTTTTTAAATTTATTTTCCATTTGATATTCTATGTTCTTACCCTAGACAAAGTTAAAGGGAACCTAAATATGTGGTGATTTTAGATTTCATTGTTTTAATCTTTGGATTTCTACCAGTAGAAGAATTTTACCATAGATTATATTAATAGCTTAGACTCCTTCTCTAAGACTGATTTATTACACAGAGGGATAAGCAAACTATGGCTCATGGCTAAATCTTGGCCAGCTGACTATTTTTGTAATGAACCTTAGGCTAAGAACAGTTTTTACATTTTTAAATGGTTACGTTTTTAATGGCTATATAAGCACTACATAATGGCCTCCACTTTGCCTCTTGTCCAGCAAAGCCTAAAACATTTAATATCTGGGTCTTTAAAAACAGTCTGCTGACCTCAGCTACAGAGAGTCCCAGTTATATTTATACAGACTTGCTACAGTTAATGAGTGGGTCATTCCTTTTAAAAATATCTATGTTAGTTGTTAAGGCCTTTATTTTCTAAGACATTTCCTTTTCATGCTTGATTCTCAGCCCAAAAGTGAAAACTTGGGTTATATTTATTTAACCAAATTACAAGAATGCAAATGTTTTTTTAAAAATCATTACTCTGTATTGCAAAGAACTGTTTTGATATTTTTAGTAATGTGTGTCAAAAATGACTTAGCTATAAGCTTTTTAAGTTTCATTTTAAAAATCAAATTTGGGGCAAAAAAATAATGAGATCCACTATATAGTTCGTCATATAAATAAAAGTACAGATTTAATTAAGTATATATTTTTATCATACTTAATTTTAGGACTAAAGAAATACAAACTGGGATTTGCAAATGGCAGCATGGAGGGAGCTTTAAGACATGCATCTTCTTAGTTGGGCATTTCAGCCAATAACAACATATCCCTGGACTCTAAGAACCAAATGGTATGATTTTTTACAGTAGAGCTTCAGAACCCTTGGCCTCTTTGAAAACAGAAATTCTCCAAAATCACAAGCTAGTAAATGATTCTTTTCTTTTCTTTTCTTTTTTAAACAGAGTCTTCTCTGTCACCCAAGCTAGAACTCCTGGGCTCAAGTGATCTTTCCACCTCCACCTCCCAAAGCACTGGGATTACAGTTGTGAGCCACCGTGCCTAGCCCATTTTCATGTTCTTAGGAAGCAAAATTTCTTAAACTTTCCTCTTTTGAATAAAAGTCAACATACCTATACCTCCAAATTGAGAAGATAAACTGGAAATAGTCTCAACAACGAAGACCCCCTAGAAAGGTGCAGAGATATTAAAAGTATACTTCATACAGGTAGTTCAAAATTAAATCAGGATGGTGCAAAAGAAGTTAGGAACTATAAAAATTATTTAGATAAAAGTCAGAGGAAGATTTTTTACCATTTACAAATTTTTGGTAAAAAGCTAGGAAATGACACAAATCTCAAAGGAAAACTGACATAATTGTGAAACAGTCACTCTAATCACTTCAGAGTCACCTGAGAGAGTGTATGTGTGTGTATACATAAATAACTGTATTTGATTTCATACATTAAATCTGTTTTTCATGTTCTTATAAAATGGCTTGTGTATTTGTTCTTTCTTCTCCAATAAATTACTGAGTTTCTCAAAGGGTAGGAATTTTACTATTCTTATGTTACTATTCAGTAAGTTTACTACTATGTCCTATAAAACAAAATAATATATAGGATAAACTAAGGCTAAATACCCAGACTGAGTGTACAGAGTATTAAATAATATTTAATTTTTAAAAAAGCAAGGAAGTGAATGTGGACCCAGAGTGGTTTTGAATCTACATCTAACCATCAGTATGAATTCAAGAATAAATGCATGAAGTAGGGTCAGTTCCAGGCTGTTGTCCTGATTATCTTTCTTCTAAAAGATTCTGCTAATCTAATTCAGCATCTGGGGTTCCTGGATCAACAAGGCTATCAGGCGACCACTTAGCAGGAGATCCGAACCCTAGGAGAATCCCTAAAACACATAAATCATCTAAGTATTATGAAAATGATAAGTAAATGATAAAGCTCTAAAGAAAGATATTATAGTTTCTGGATTCTCTAGGACATACTGTCTCCCCAAATCCTTTCTCATTGTTACACTACTATGTTTAAAAAAATTCCTTAGGTCTAGAACACACAAATAACCCTTCTTTAGTGCCTCGGTTTCCTCTGTTTGGCATAAAGGTGTTATAATTAGCCTACACAGAAGCTGCTAAATAATTAAGATTTTCTGAAAGTGTAAGTTAATATCCATTAAAAATATATAATTTCTTATTTAAACAAATGAACCTGGAAAGTTATATGGTACATTTTACTAGAGATTGGATACTTAAATTTTATTTTCAGTTATGACCTCAGTATCATGTTCTGCTACTTAAATACAGTGAAAAAAAAAAAAAAAAGACATACACTCATAAATAGAAGGCCATGAATGTACAAACTTAATTAATTATAGAATCTCGCCTTCCACCCTGGGTTTTTGAAACTATGATTTTCAAATTGTGCTATGCTTGCTAACCTTATCTACATACATTAAGTGGTAATGACATTCTAAGGACTGCCTCTGGGTATGGAAAGAAACGTAACTAAATTTTACTTGTCTAAAATATGTATTAAGAATGCTGAGGATTAATGTGTGGCAGGCAAAGAAGATGTTTGATTAATCTCTACATATAAATATGGGGAAAGATTACTTGCTTTATATTTTAAAACAGTGCTATGGCAAAGTAAACATGACTAAAGGGAGATACATACCCTCTTAAAGTTAAGAAAAGGCAATTTCACTGAGCTGCAAGCTATCCTGTTCAGGATTTTTGCTTGTCCTCTGTCAGTCTGCCCTTCAAGCCAATCTAATTATAATTCTTTTTTAAAATCTAAGCAGTCACATAGAATATCTTAGTTGTTTAATACAGCCATCATTTATTTAGCGCTATCAATGTAAGCCAGGTCACATCATGATTGATTTGACTGATTTTTTAACAAAATTATTACAATAATTCTGGATAATCACAATCCCATTTTCAGATAAGGAAATTGAACCTTTAAGTCAATTAAGTAATTTGAATAAGAAAACATTGCTGGTAAGTGCTGAAATCAGTATTCAAAGTCATCATTATGCTCTTGACTACTAAACAACATTGCCATTCTTTAATGGTAAATTAATGTTTTCCTTTTATTTTTCAGTTCATAGAAACTTCAGAATATTTTATGAGCAATAGTATACTGAGCACAGAAATATGCAAAATAGTTCAAATAGAACCTCACTTTTATGTGAACTAGGATTTTAAAGATAAAACTAGATTCTCTGGAAGAGAAGAAAACTTACAATGAGATATGATGGTGCTAATTATAGAAATAGTTTTTTATAAGTAAGGAATGCAATATACTTTAAAAGATTTATTTTATCTTCTAAAAAATAAAATGTATCCTTGCGATCACATAAAATGAAAAGTGGAAAAACTATATAAACACTGACTTGCCAATTAGGTTAACTGAATTGCCAATTCTTTATTACAGCTAAAATACTTGTTTAATGTGGTGTAATTTTTCATTTTCTAAATTGAGTCACTAAATTTAGTAGAAATCAAAGAAAAACATACTGTTCTCAAAAAGAGAACTACTATCACGGTACCTTAATCCAGGGTCAATAGAAAAGTAGAAAAATAAAAATTAAAACAAAACCAAAACTGATAAAGGCCAGAATATCTACAAGATAAATCTGATAGCTAAATATAACCTTGACTCCATAAATAACCCGTTGGTCATTCTCAACATTCCTTTCTCTTAATCTGTAAACTGAAAAGCAAGCCTCAGTGAGACATAGGGCAATGAAGATTTTTTTATTCCCCTCTTAATGCACAGTTTGCTCAAAGAATGTATTATGTAAAATCACTTACAGTGTAAAAATTCTATGGGTTTATATGACTAAAGCACCCTTAAAGGAAGCAACTGTCAAAAATGGAAAGACTCCCTTATGAGACTTTAAACAAATCCTTGTGAAATATGTTTTTTACAGTTCATGTCAATTAAAAATTTACCAACCTATCACCAGGTCCTGCTCGATACCTTGCACCTGGGATCAGGACTGGGTCATCATCACTGTCATCTGTGTCCTGGAGAGCAGAGTCCCTGGCTGATGTTTCCTCATGAGCTGAAAGCCCAATGGCTTCTGTTTGGGATGGAGGCTCAGGATTGGTGGTATTTTCATTGGTAGCACTCTCAGTGCTAGTCTGATCTGAAGTTTCTGCTTCTTTGCCTTTTTCAGACAAAGTGGATTCTTCTGGAACCCCACAAGGGTTATCAAGATTGAGGTCACTCTTTTCTCCAGAGGTGGAATCCAATGGCTCAGTTGTGAACTCATCTGTTTGTGCTGTCAGTAAATAAAGTAGTTAACAAGGTCATGTGGGCAACATTAACTATTTAACCTAATTTAGGAACTGACATTTTCTAACGTGATGTTTAATTTCCCTCTAAGGAGAAGAAAATTCCACAACACATCTATTTGAAAATGGCCTCTAACACTGGAGAGACTAACGTAGATTAAGGCTTTTTATTTTCCCACATGAAACAATTATCTAAAGGGTGCAACTCACCTATGTCTACGTGGTTCTGAACCGGGCTTTCTGTGGATGTACCTTCCTGAGATTTTGTCACATCCTCTGATGATTCTTCAGGAGCTTCTGGAAATAAACCAAATTACAGTTGTCCGTTGGTATCCATTATGGGTCATTGGTTCTAAGACCCGTGTGGATACTGAAATCTGTGGATGCTCAAGTCCCTTACGTATAATGGTGTAGTATTTGCATATAATCTGTGCATGTTCTCCAGTATACTTTAAATCATCTCTATATTATTTATAATACCTAATACAATGTAAATGCTATGTAAATAGTTGTTATACTGCATTGGTTTTTAAATTTGTGTTATTTTTCATTGTTGCATTGTTATTTTTAATTTTTTTGATATTTCCAGTCTGAGGTTGGTTAAAGCAGGTTCTAGTCTGAAGTTGGTTAATGCAGAAGACCAAATGTATCATTCAATACAAATTTTTTTAGAAAAGTAAACACCAACTTCATACTCCAGCTTTCCTATGGATAAATGGTTCTTAACCCTTTCTGGATCATAGAAACATTTGACATTCAGATAAAACCTCTCCCTAGCACAATGCAAATACGTATTTGCACACAAAACTGTATAAACATTATCATGGACGGATGGGTTCACTGCCTCTTCACCAAGTCCAGATACTGAACCTCATGAACTGTATGTGAACAATCCCTGCTTTAGATACCCCTCTCAGCTGACATTACTTCATCTTGTTTTTTGCTAACCTTCCCAAAATCTAAACTTAAAACTGAGTATTTTTCTGCCCCGTTATCATGCATTTGGTAAAATCTAAACTATCATGAGCAAACGGTAAAGTTGACCATACCATAAATTCTATTTTGGCCACTGAAAATACTTACTTCTGGGATTTAACTGTATGACTCATGAAGGATTGGTCTTTTTGGCTCCTAATTGGACATTTGCTTACCAGACAGTTGTCTTACACATATTTAATTCTGAATTCTGTTATACGGAGGTATGAACTAGACATTTAATAAGAATTCATTAAATAGAATTCATTTGTTTCTTCATTTATCAGGCATTATTGAACATCTACTATGTTCTAGTGTCTGTGCTAGACGCTAAATTTCATAATAGTCATGTAAAAATATTCTATTAATACTAGAAAAGGGTTCTGAACAATTCCCTAAATGGCACTTCATATATGAAATAGATACATTCATAACCTTTTTAGATTTTATGCCTTTTCCCCCTACATGAACCACCTATACTCTTTGAAAGAATCAAGACAAACTCTGTGGATTTCACTGTTTGGTGTAAAATGGCAAAGACAATTCAAAGTAACATTTACATCTCACCTGTGTGCAGTATAATGACCTCCCCATCCACTGAGTCCACAGAGCAGACTGTGCTTCATTGTGTCTTCCCACCTTAACTGCTTAAGGTCCCTACCTTTGTATCTGTTTATCAATGTAACAGCTGGACTATAGAAGGAAAAGTAATTTATGAAAAACAAGAAACAAAAATGCAGCATCAAAGGGAGCAGAAAAATAGAACACTGGGGTTTTATAATGACTAAAGCAAAATAACATCTTACTTGTTTCACTGTCTCCTTCTGGTGGTTGCACTGAGCTCTGTGGGACCAAGGATTCCTCTTGACCCTCAGATTTGCAATGGCTCCCATTTCCTCTAGAACTTGAGGCTATACTGCTCCTATCATCAAAACAAGATAAGTGGTTCCACCAAAAAGTTAATAAATATGAACTTTTGGGATAATTTTTATACTTTACAACTAGAGAAGCAGATCAAAAAATTCAGAATACAAATAAAATATAGGATTTATTATTTTAATGGTATTTGGAAATACCATTTTAAACCAATTTGACTATTTTAACACACTTTAGCCTAAAAAGATTTAAAAATACAAAAGGACTGCTTTTTCACAGCTTTGATTATCTAGTATGTATTTCTACATGTCTCTCTATTGAATTTTAAGTGAATTACAGTAATCATCTCTCTTCTTACCCTCACTACAGATGGCTCACCATATCCAAATCCTTAATGGTTTTACGGACTTTGATCATATGTGCTTTTTGACTTTGTTGTTCCAGGCTATTTTTAAATTAGTACTTGAACAAAAGCCTGGCCATTTCTTTGGTTTTTTGAACTGCCCCCTGTGGATCACTTCCAATTCTGGTTTATGGTTTCGATATGGCAGGAGACTGACAATAATGGTTTTGCAGAAGTATAGAGTAATGTTTTCTGTATTAGTTTTAATACCCACCTGATGATGATCATAGTTCGGTTAGCATTTCTGGCTAGAGGAGAGTACTAGGCCAATTTAAACAAATAATTTTCAACGAATATTCTATGATAAATCATGGCGATTTTTAAGAAGGGGACTGCATGGGAAAGAGGAAAGTGTGTAACAATCTGACTGAAATTAAATTCATAGAAATGCAGCAATTGCTTAAATTTAAAATAAATGTGAACAAGAAAATAAATTTAAGGGTCACAGTAACTTCAAAAACATTAATTACAGACAGATAGCAGTGGCTCAATAAATGATGCAAATTATCATGGACTTTTTGCCAAGATCTTTTAAGCTAACTACAGAATTGACTTTTTAAAGAGAACATACATGTATAATATATTATTTTAAATAAGAACATATATCTACATGGGTATATATGCAGAGAAAAATATTAGTAGGGCTATGTACCAGTGTTAAATGTCATCTCAGTAGGATTATTCCAGGCAAATTTTTTATACTGAATTTTTTTCTTTTGCAATGAACATGTGTATCTTTTTAACCTGAAAAAAAAAGTAGCTTTTTTGGTAAAGGAAAACCAATGTGATATATAAATCTTTTTTTCCCATTGAGAAAGCTATGATACAGGCATGAATAAAATGCTCAGTGTATAAGTTATAATAACTAAAATATTATGGTACTGAGTAGGAATAGAGAAATATTAGTGGAAAAGACAAAGTAACCAAGTAAATATATTTAGCATATGTTAATATGGTATTTCAAATCACAGAGAAATAAAAAGATTATTCAATAAATGGTACTGGGACAAAGGAAATGCCATATGGAAAAACTAAAGCTATAGCTCTACATCATACTTTATGAAAAAATAAATTCTAGAAGGAATATATAGTTTTTGATATAAAAAATATAAAAGGGAAAATAAGAGGAACTTTCCCCCCCTAATTCTGGGAGGAACAAGGCTTTTCTAAACATGAGATCACAGAAGAAACCATAAAGCAAAACCACCATAAGTAAACTGAAAAACAAACACCAAACTGGGGAAAATATTTATGACAAATGAAAGACAAATGGTATTATCCTTGCTTAGAGTTCTGTAATAAATAAATAGTACTAACAAATCAATAATAAAAAGATAAACACTATAGTAGAAAACTGGGCAAACTATTTGAAAGACAATTTATAAAAGATGAGAATTGTAGCTAACAGTTATTTAAGGCCTACCATGTGCCAGTTAACGTGCTAAGTGTTATGTACTTTCTCTGCATGATCTCATTAAATCCTTCTGATAAACCTTTAAATTATGTTCTATTAAATACCCCCATTTTCAAGTGAGAAAATTGAGATTTAGAGAGGTTCAACAGTTTGTCAAGTTCAGAATCCGAGTTCTTAATAACTGTATTCTACTGCTTTATCTGTCATCAAAGAAACTAAAATAAAAGCCAAGACATCATACTGGCATAGATGAAAAAGACTGCCTACTTTTTTGGACTATTTTGTTTTTTTCTTTTTTATAATGAATATGAAATACTTTCATAATCAGAAAAAATGCTAATTTTTTGACAAAGAAATAAGAAACTGATGAATGAAAGAATATAATTTATAGTTAGTTTTTAGAGAAGGAAAAGCAGCATTCAAAAGAAGAATGGGCCTAATGATTTTTTTTCTAAAAAAAAGTTCAATGGGATTCTTTATAAGAAATCAGCCCCCTTCTGTAGAGAAACATGAGAATAGAAAAGACATAATAAATAAGTATGACAACGTTTGGTCATCTTAAATTATATATTAAGAGAAAGGGCCATAGATACCATGATTTTTAAATGTTAAGGTCAAACATTAGGGCTCATACAAAGATCCTATTGACTGCACCTTCAAATACTTATCTAGATAGAATCCAGTCACTTTTTACTACCTCTACTGCTCCCATCCTTGCCTAAGCCACCACCACTTCTTACCTTTCTTACTGCCACAGCCTCTTAACTAGTCTTCTGGAGTCTACCTACGGCATATTCTCAACCAGAAATAACCCTTTTCCTTTTGAGTATCCTCCTCAATTTTCCTGGCTGACCTTATCTTCTCCTTCTCTCTCCTTTGGTCACTCCACTCCAGCTACACTGGGCTTTTAAAGATCCTTGAACATATTAGGTTTGCTTCTGTCTCAGTCCTTGCATTGGCTTTCTCTCTGCCTAGAATGCTCTTCCCCCAGATATATGCATGGCTCACTCCTTCCCACCCTTCAAGTTTTTGCCCAATGTCACCTTCTCAACAATGCCAAGGTTTCCCAATCACCCTTACCTACTCTATTTTCTTCCATAGTACCTAGTACCTTCTAACATACTATACAGTACACTTATTTATTATATTTAATGTCTGTCTCCTTCACTTAGCATGTAAGCTCCACTAAGGCAGAGATTAGTCTGTTTTTTTTCACTGATGTATTTCCAGCATCTAGAATAGTTTCTGGAACATAGAAGATATTCAATAATATTTGAAAATCCTACTGAATCAAAAGATTTTAAAATAAAATACGTATATACATAAACACAAATGGAAAGCAGT